>JAUCRC010000131.1:0-47835 GCA_032399595.1 Tetragonula carbonaria
CATACATCGTAAATCACACATTGTTCATCATACATCGTTCATCATATATCGTACATCAGACATCAGACATCATACATCATACATAATACGTCATACATCATTCATCGTACATCATATATTATACATCATACATCATACATCATACATCGTATATCATACATCGTACACCGTACACCATACATCATAAATCATTCATCATACGTCATATATCGTTCATCGTTCGTCATGGATCGTTCAACATTCATCGTTCGTCGTACATGGCTCTTCATACATCGTTCATCGTACATCATACATCGAACATCATACACCGTCCATCATACATCGTTTATCATTCATCGTTCAAGATATATCGCTCATCATTCATCGTTAATCATACATCATTCAACATAGATCGCTCATCATACTTCGTTCATCATTCATCGTTCATCATACATCGTCCATCATATATCGTAAATCATACACCGTTCATCATACATCGTACATCATACATCGCACATCATACATCGTTCATCATACATCGTTCATCATACATCGTCCTTCATACATCGTTCAACAAACATCGCTCATCATACATCGTTCAACATACATCGTTCACATACATCGTCCATCATACATCATACTTCGTACATCATACATCCTACACCGTGAATCATACATGATACATCAGTAATCATACGACATACATAATACAACGATCATCGTTCATCGTACATTACACATCATACATCATACATCAAACATCATGCATCATGCAACATGCATCATGCTTCATACATCATACATCATTCATCGTTAATCATAGATCATTCATCCTACTTCGTTCATCATACATCGTTCGTCATACATCATACATCATACATCACACATCATACATCACAGATTATACATCACATATCATATAACATACGTCATGTATCATACATCGTTCATCATACATCGTTCATCATACATCGTACATCATACATCGTCCATCACATATCGTTCCTCATACATCGTTCATCATACATCGTCCATCATGTATCGTTCCTCATTCACCGTTCATCTTACAGCGTTCATCATACATCGTTCATCATACACCATACATCATACATCGCAAATCATACATCAAACATCATACATGATACATCTTACATCATACGTCATACATCATACATCGTTCGTCATACATCGAACATTATACAACGTTCATCATACATCGTTCATCATACATCCTCCATCATATATCGTTCCTCATACATCGTACATCAAACATCGTCCGTCATACATCGTTCATCATACATAGTTCATCATACATCGTTTAACATACATCGTTCAGCATACATCGTACATCATACATCATATATCATGTATCATGCATCAGACATCATACATCATACATCATACATCACACATCAAACATCATACATCATTCATCATACATCATGCGTCATACATCATACATCGTTCATCATACATTGTTCATAATACATCGTACATCATACATCAGACATCATACATCATACATCATACATCATACATCATACATCATACATCATACATCATACATCATACACCATCCATCATACATCATACATGATACATCATACATCGTACATCATACGTCATACACAATACTTCATACATCATAAATCAAACATCATATGTCATATATCGTTCATCGTTCGTCATGGATCGTTCAACATTCATCGTTCGTCGTACATGGCCCATCATACATCGTTCATCGTATATCATACATCGAACATCATACACCGCCCATCATACATCGTTCATCATTCATCGTTCAAGATACATCGCTCATCATTCAACGCTAATCATGCTTCTTTCAACATAGACCGTTCATCATACTTCGTTCATCATACATCGTTCATCTTACATCGTTCACCATATATCGTTCATCATATGTCGTAAACCATACATCGTTCATCATACACCGTTCATCATACATCGTTCGTGATACATTGTTCGTCATACATCGTTCATCATTCGTCGTCCAATATAGATCGTTCATTATTCATCGTGCATCATACATCGAACATCATACATCGTACATCATACATCGTCCATCATACATCGTTCATCATACATCGTTCATCATACATCGTTCATCATACATCGTTCATCATACACCGTCCATCATACATAGTTCCTCATTCATCGTTCATCATACATCGTTCATCATACATCGTAAATCATACATCGTTCAATATATATCGTCCATCATACATCGTAAATCATACATCATACAACAATCATCATACATCATACATCATACTTCATACATCATAAATCATCCACCATATGTCACACATCGTCCATCGTTCATCATACATTGGTCATCATACTTCGTTCATCATAAATCGTTCATCATACTTCGTAAATCACACATCATACATCATTAATCATGCATGATACTTCATACGTCGTCCATCATAATTCTTTCGTCATACATTGTTCATCATACATCGTTCATCATACATCGTTCGTCATACATTGTTCATCATACATCGATCATTATACATCTTACATCATTCATCATACATCCTGCGTCATACATCACTCATCGTTCATCATACATCGTTCATCATACATCGTACATCAGACACCAGACATCATACATCATACATCACACGTCATACATCATACATCATACATCATACATTATAAATCATACATCATGCATCATACATAGTATATCATACATCGTACACCAAATTCATACATCATAAATCATACATCATATGTCATACATCGTTCATCGTTCGTCATGGATCGTTCAACATTCATCGTTCGTCGTACATGGCTCTTCATACATCGTCCATCGTACATCATACATAGAACATCATACACCGTCCATCATACATCGTTCTTCATTCATCGTTCACCATACATCATAAATCATACACCGTTCATCCTGCATCATACATTGGTCATCATACATCGTTCATCATACATCGTTCATCATACATCGTACATCACACATCATACATCACAAATCATACATGATACATCATACATCGTGACACGATACATCGTTTATCATACATTGTTCTCTATACACCGTTCACCATACATCATACGTCATACATCATACATCGTACATCACACGTCATACATCTAAAATCATACATGATACATCATACGTCGTTCATCACATTTCGATCATCAAACATCGTTCATCAAGCATCTTTCATCATACAACGTTCATCATATATCGCTCATCATACATCATTCATCAAACCTCGTTCATCATACAATGTTAGCAATACATCGTTCATCATACGTCGTACATCATACATCATACGTCATACATCATACAACGTTCATCATACATCGTTCATCTTACATCGTTCATCATACATCGTTCATCATATATCGTACATCAGATATCAGACATCATACATCATACATCATACGTCATACATCATTCATCATACATCATATATTATACATCATACATCATACATCATACATCGTATATCATACATCGTACACCATACTCCATACATCATAAATCATACATCACACGTCATATATCGTTCATCGTTCGTCATGGACAGTTCAACTTTCATCGTTCGTCGTACATGACACTTCATACATCGTTCATCGTATATCATACATCGAACATCATACACCGTCCATCATACATCGTTCATCATTCATCGTTCAAGATACATCGCTCATCATTCAACGTTAATCATACATCTTTCAACATAGATCGTTCATCATACTTCGTTCATCGTACATCGTTCATCTTACATCGTTCATCATACATCGTTCGTCATATATCGTAAATCATACATCGTTCCTGATACATCGTTCATCGTACATCATCCATCATATATCGTCCCTCATACGCCGTTCATCATACATAGTTCCTCATACATCGTTCATCATACATCGTAAATCATACATCGCTCAATATATATCGTGCATCATACATCGTACATCATACATCATTCTTCAATCATCATACATCATAAATCGTTCATCATATGTCACACATCGTTCATCGTTCATCATACATTGGTCATCATACTTCGTTCATCATAATTCGTTCATCATACTTCGTAAATCACACATCATACATCATAAATCATACATGATACATCATACATCGTTCATCATACTCCGTTCGTCATACATTGTTCATCATACATCGTTCATCGTACATCGTTCGTCATACATCGTTCATCATACATCGATCATCATACATCATACATCATTCATCATACATCATGCGTCATACATCATACATCGTACATCATACATCGTCCATCATACATCGTGCATCAGACATCAGACATCATTCATCATACATCATACGTCATACATCATACATCATACATAATATATCATACGTCATGCATCATACAACGTATATCATACATCATACACCAAACTTCATACATCATAAATCATACATCATACGCCACACAGGTCATCGTTCGTCATGGATCGTTCAACATTCGTTGTTTGTCGTACATGGCTCTTCATACATCGTCCATCGCACATCGTACATCGAAAATCATACACCGTCCATCATACATAGTTCATCATTCATCGTTCATGATACATCGTACGTCATACATCGTTCATCATACATCGTTCAACATAGATCGTTCATCATACTTCGTTCATCATACATCGTTCATCATACATCGTTCTTCATACATCGTTCATAATCCAACGTTCATCATACATCACACATCATACATCATACATAGTCCATCATACATCGTTCTTCACATATCATTCATCATACATCGTTCATCATACATAATATATCCTACACCGTTCGTCGTTCATCATACATCTGCCATCATACATCGTTCATCATACAGCGTACACCATACATCTTCCATCATACATCGTTCATCATACATAATACATCATACAGCATACATTATAACTCATAAATCGTTCATCATACATCGTTCATCATACATCGTTCATCATACATCGATCATCATACATCGATCATCATACATCATACACCATACATCATACATCTTACATTGTAGATCATACATGATACATCATAAATCATACCTCTTCTATCTTACAACGTTCATCGTCCATAGTACATCATACATAATACATTATACACCAAACATCATGCGTCATATAGTATGCATCATGCTTCATACATCATACATCAGAAATCGTACATCATAGATCGTCCATCTTACATTGTCCATCATGCATCGTACATCATACACCATACATCATACGTCGCAAATCGAACATCATACATCATACATCAAACATCATACATCATACGTCATACATCAGACAACGTTCATCTTACACCGTCCATCTTACATCGCTCATCATACATCGTTCGTCATACATCGTTCATCATACATCGTTCATCAAACATCGTCCATCATACATCACACATCATATATCATACGTCGTGCATCATACAGCGTTCATCATACATCGTACATCATACATCGTACATCATACATCATCCATCATAATTAGTTCATCATTCATCTTTCATCATACATCGACCATTATACATCGTTCATCATAAATCGTTCATCATACATCGTTCATCATACATCATAAGTCATACACCGTTCATCGTTCATCATACATTGGTCATCATACATCGTTCATCATACATCGTTCATCATACATCGTACATCACACATCATACATCACAAATCATACATGGTACATCATACATCGTTCATCATGCATCGTTCATCATACATCGTCCATCATACATCGTTCATCATACATCTTTCATCATACATCATATATCATACACCGTTCATCGTGCATCATACATTGGTCATCATACATCGTTCATCATACATCGTTCATCATACAACGTTCATCATATATCGTTAATCATACATCGTTCATCAAACTTCGTTCATCATACATTGTTAACAATACATCGTTCATCATACGTCGTACATCATAAATCATACGTCATACATCATACAACGTTCATTAAACATCGTTCATCTTACATCGTACATCATACATAGTTCATCATACACCATACATCATACATCGCATATCATACGTCAAACATCATACATCATACATCATACATCATACGTCATACATCATACTTCGTTCGTCATACTTCGTACATCATATATCGTTCATCATACATCGTACATCATACATCGTTCATCATACATCGTTCATCATACAACGTTCATCATACATCGTTCATCATACATCGTTCATCATACATCGTTCATCATACATGGTTCATCATATATCGTACATCAGACATCAGACATCATACATCATTCATCATACGTCATACATCATTCATCATACATCATATATTATACATCATACATCATACATCATTCATCGTATATCATACATCGTACACCATACTCCATACATCATGTATCATACATCATATGTCATATATCGTTCATCGTTCGTCATGGATCGTACAACATTCATCGTTCGTCGTACATGGCGCTTCATACATCGTTCATCGTACATCATACATCGAACATCATACACCGTCCACCATACATCGTTCATCATTCATCGTTCAAGATACATCGCATATCATTCGTCGTTAATCATACATCTTTCAACATAGATCGTTCATCATACTTCGTTCATCGTACATCGTTCATCATACATCGTGCATTATTCATCGTTCAAGATACATCGCTCATCATTCATCGTTAATCATACATCTTTAAACATAGATCGCTCATCATACTTCGTTCATCATACATCGTTCATCATACATCGTTCATCATATATCGTAAATCATACATCGTTCATCATACATCGTACATCATACATCGCCCATCATACATCGTTCATCATACATCGTTCATCATACATCGCCCTTCATACATCGTTCATCAAACATCGCACATCATACATCGTTCAACATACATCGTTCTCATACATCGACCATCATATATCATACTTCGTACATCATACATCCTACAACGTGAATCATACATGATACATCAGTAATCATACGACATACATAATACAACGATCATCGTTCATCGTACTTTATACATCATACATCATACATCAAACATCATGCATCATGCAACATGCATCATGCTTCATACATCATACATCATTCATCGTTAATCATAGATCATTCATCCTACTTCGTTCATCATACATCGTTCGTCATACATCATACATCATACATCACACATCATACATCACAGATTATACATCACATATCATATAACATACGTCATGTATCATACAACGTTCATCATTCATCGTCCATCATACATCGTACATCATACATCGTCCATCACATATCGTTCCTCATACATCGTTCATCATACATCGTCCATCATGTATCGTTCCTCATACACCGTTCATCTTACAGCGTTCATCATACATCGTTCATCATACACCATACATCATACATCGCAAATCATACATCAAACATCATAAATGATACATCTTACATCATACGTCATACATCATACATCGTTCGTCATACATCGAACATTATACAACGTTCATCATACATCGTTCATCATACATCCTCCATCATATATCGTTCCTCATACATCGTACATCAAACATCGTCCATCATACATCGTTCATCATACATAGTTCATCATACATCGTTTAACATACATCGTTCAGCATACATCGTACATCATACATCATACATCATGTATCATGCATCATACATCATACATCATACATCATACATCACACATCAAACATCATACATCATTCATCATACATCATGCGTCATACATCATACATCGTTCATCATACATTGTTCATAATACATCGTACATCATACATCAGACATCATACATCATACATCATACATCATACATCATACATCATACATCATACATCATACATCATACACCATCCATCATACATCATACATGATACATCATACATCGTACATCATACGTCATACACAATACTTCATACATCATAAATCAAACATCATATGTCATATATCATTCATCGTTCGTCATGGATCGTTCAACATTCATCGTTCGTCGTACATGGCCCATCATACATCGTTCATCGTATATCATACATCGAACATCATACACCGCCCATCATACATCGTTCATCATTCATCGTTCAAGATATATCGCTCATCATTCAACGCTAATCATACTTCTTTCAACATAGACCGTTCATCATACTTCGTTCATCATACATCGTTCATCTTACATCGTTCACCATATATCGTTCATCATATGTCGTAAACCATACATCGTTCATCATACACCGTTCATCATACATCGTTCGTGATACATTGCTCGTCATACATCGTTCATCATTCGTCGTCCAATATAGATCGATCATTATTCATCGTGCATCATACATCGTACATCATACATCGTACATCATACATCGTCCATCATACATCGTTCATCATACATCGTTCATCATACATCGTTCATCATACATCGTCCATCATACATCGACCATCATACATCGTTCATCATACATCGTTCATCATACATCGTTCATCATACATCGTTCATCATACATCGTTCATCATACATCGTACATTAGACATCAGACATCATACATCATACATCATACGTCATACATCATTCATCATACATCATATACTATACATCATACATCGTAAGTCATACATCATATGTCATAAATCGTTCATCGTTCGTCATGGATCGTTCAACATACTTCGTTCGTCGTACATGGCTCTTCATACATCGTTCATCGTACATCATACTTCGAACATCATACACCGTCCATCATACATGGTTCATCATTCATCGTTCAAGATACATCGCTCATCATTCATCGTTAATCATACATCTTTCAACATAGATCGTTCATCATACTTGGTTCCTCATACATCGTTCATCATTCATCGTCCATCATACATCGTTCATCATATATCGTAAGTCATACATCGTTCATCATACATCGTACATCATACATCGCCCATCATACATCGTTCATCATACATCGTCCATCATATATCGTTCCTCATACATCGTTCATCATACATCGTCCATCATATATCGTTCCTCATACACCGTTCATCATACATAGTTACTCATTCATCGTTCATCATACATCGTTCATCATACATCGTAAATCATACATCGTTCAATATATATCGTCCATCATACATCGTACATCATACATCATACAACAATCATCATACATCATACATCATACCTCATACATCATAAATCATCCACCATATGTCACACATCGTTCATCGTTCATCATACATTGGTCATCATACTTCTTTCATCATAAATCGTTCATCATACACCGTACATCATACATCGCAAATCATACATCAAACATCATACATGATACATCATACATCATACGTCATACATCATACATCGTTCGTCATACATCGTACATCATACATCGTTCATCATACATCGGTCATCATACATCGTTCCTCATACATCGTTCATCATACATCGTCCGTCATATATCGTAAATCGTACATCGTTCCTCATACAACGTTCATCATACATCGTACATCTTACATCGTTCATCATACATCGTTCATCATACACCGTACATCATACATCGCAAATCATACATCAAACATCATACATGATACATCATACATCATACGTCATACATCATACATCGTTCGTCATACATCGTACATCATACATCGTTCATCATACATCGGTCATCATACATCGTTCCTCATACATCGTTCATCATACATCGTTCATCATACATCGTACATCATACATCGTTCATCATATATCGTTCATCAAACATCGTTCATCATACATCGTTCATCGTACATCGTTCATCATATATCGTACATCAGACATCAGACATCATACATCATACCTCACACGTCATACATCATTCATCATACATCATATATTATACATCATACATCATACATCATACATCGTATATCATACATCGTACACCATACTCCATACATCATAAATTATACACCATATGTCATATATCGTTCATCGCTCGTCATGTATCGTTCAACATTCATCGTTCGTCGTACTTGGTTTTTCATACATCGTTCATCGTACATCATACATCGAACATTATAAAACGTCCATCATACATCGTTCATCATTCATCGTTCAAGATACATCGCTCATCATTCATCGTTAATCATACGTCGTTCGACATAGATCGTTCATCATACTTCGTTCATCATACATCGTTCATCATACATCGTTCATCATATATCGTACATCAGACATCAGACATCATACATCATACATCATACGTCATACATCATTCATCATACATCATATATTATACATCATACATCATACATCATACATCGTATATCATACATCGTACACCATACTCAATACATCATAAATCATACATCATATGTCATATATCGTTCATCGTTCGTCCTGGATCGTTCAACATTCATCGTTCGTCGTACATGGCTCTTCATACATCGTTCATCGTACATCATACAACGAACATCATACACCGTCCATCATACATCGTTCATCATTCATCGTTCAAGATACATCGCTCATCATTCATCGTTAGTCATACATCTTCCAACATAGATCGCTCATCATACTTCGTTCATCATACATCGTTCATCATACATCGTTCATCATATATCGTAAATCATACATCGTTCATCATACATCGTACATCATACATCGCCCATCATACATCGTTCATCATACACCGTTCATCATACATCGTCCCTCATACATCGTTCATCAAACATCGCTCATCATACATCGATCAACATACATCGTTCACATACATCGACCATCATACATCATACTTCGTACATCATACATCCTACACCGTGAATCATACATGATACATCAGTAATCATACGACATACATAATACAACGATCGTCGTTCATCGTACATTATAAATCATACATCATACATCAAACATCATGCCTCATGCAACATGCATCATGCTTCATACATCATACATCATCATCGTTAATCATAGATCATTCATCCTACTTCGTCCATCATACATCGTTCATCATACAACATACATCATACATCACACATCATACATCACAGATTATACATCACATATCATACAACATACTTCATGTATCATACAACGTTCATCATACATCGTTCATCATACATCGTTCATCATACATCGTCCATCATATATCGTTCCTCATACATCGTTCATCATACATCGTCCATCATGTATCGTTATTCATACACCGTTCATCTTATATCGTACATCATACATCGTTCATCATACACCATACATCATACATCGCATATCATACATCAAACATCATACATGATACATCTTACATCATACGTCATACATCATACATAGTTCGTCATACATCGTACATCATACAACGTTCATCATACATCGTTCATCATACATCGTCCATCATATATCGTTCCTCATACATCGTACATCAAACATCGCCCATCGTACATCGTTCATCATCATCGTTCATTATACATTGATCATTACACATCGTTCATCATACATCGTTCATCATAAATCGTTCATCATACATCGTTTAACATACATCGTTCAGCATACATCGTATATCATACACCATACATCATGTATCATGCATCATACATCATACATCATACATCATACATCATCCATCATACATCATACATGATACATCATACATCGTATATCATACATCATACATCAGACATCATACATCATACATCATACATCATACATCATACATCATACATCATACATCATACATCATACATCATCCATCATACATCATACATGATACATCATACATCGTATATCATACATCATACACCATACTTCATACTTCATATATCAAACGTCATATGTCATATATCGTTCATCGTTCTTCTTGGATCGTTCAACATTCTTCGTTCGTCGTACATGGCCCATCATACATCGTTCATCGTATATCATACATCGAACATAATACACCGCCCATCATATATCGTTCATCATTCATCGTTCAAGATTCATCGCTCATCATTCAACGCTAATCATACTTCTTTCAACATAGACCGTTCATCATACTTCGTTCATCATACACCGTTCATCTTACATCGTTCATCATACATCGTTCATCATATGTCGTAAACCATACATCGTTCATCATACACCGTTCATCATACATCGTTCGTGATACATTGTTCGTCATACATCGTTCATCATGCGTCGTTCAGTATAGATCGTTCATCATTCATCGTGCATCATACATCGTACATCATATATCGTACATCATACATCGTCCATCATACATCGTTCATCATACATCGTTCATCATAAATCGTTCATCATACATCGTTCATCATACATCGTTCATCATACATCGTTCATCATACATCGTTCATCATACATCGTGCATCAGACATCAGACATCATACATCATACATCATACGTCATACATCATTCATCATACATCATATATTATACATCATACATCATAAATCACACATCATATGTCATATATCGTTCATCGTTCGTCATGGATCGTTCAACATACATCGTTCGTCGTACATGGCTCTTCATACATCGTTCATCGTACATCATATGTCGAACATCATACACCGTCCATCATACATGGTTCATCATTCATCGTTCAAGATACATTGCTCATCATTCATCGTTAATCATATATCTTTCAACATAGATCGTTCATCATACTTCGTTCATCATACATCGTTCATCATACATCGTTCATCATACAACGTTCATCATACATCGTACATCATACATCGCTCATCATACATCGTTCATCATACATCGTCCATCATATATCGTCCCTCATACATCGTTCATCATTCATCGTCCATCATATATCGTTCCTCATACACCGTTCATCATACATAGTTCCTCATTCATCGTTCATCATACATCGTTCATCACACATCGTTCATCATACATCGTCCATCAAACATCGATCATCATACATCATACATCATACATCATACTTCTTACATCGTAAATCATACATGATACATCATAAATCATACATCATATATCTTACAACGTTCATCGTTCATAATACATCATGCATAACACATCATACATCAAACATCTTGCGTCATATAGCATGCACCATGCTTCATACATCATACATCAGAAATCGTTCATCATACATCGTACATTATACATCGTTCATCATACATCGTTCATCATACATCGTCCATCATACATCGTTCATCATACATCGTTCATCATACATCGTTCATCATACATCGTTCATCAGATATCAGAAATCATACATCATACATCATACATCATACATCATTCATCATACAACATATATTATACATCATACATCATACATCATACATCGTATATCATACATCATACACCATACTCCATACATCATAAATCATACATCATATGTCATATATCGTTCATCGTTCGTCATGGATCGTTCAACATCCATCGTTCGTCGTACCTGGCTCTTCATACATCGTTCATCGTATATCATACATCGAACATCATACACCGTCCATCATACACCGTCCATCGTACATCGTTCATCATACATCGTTCATCATACATAGTTCATCATACATCGTTCATCATACATCGTACATCAGACATCAGACATCATACAACATACATCATACATCATACATCATTCATCATATATCATATATTATACATCATACATCATACATCATACATCGTATATCATACATCATACACCATACTACATACATCATAAATCATACATCATATGTCATATATCGTTCACCGTTCGTCATGGATCATTCAACATTCATCGTTCGCAGTACATGGCCCTTCATACATTGTTCGTCGTACATCATACATCGAACATCATACACCGTCCATCATACATCGTTCATCATTCATCGTTCAAGATACATCGCCCATTATTCAGCGTTAATCATACATCTTTCAACATAGATCGTACATCATACTTCGTTCATTATACATCGTTCATCATACATCGTTCATCATACATCGTTCGTCATATATCGTAAATCATAAATCGTTCATCATACAACGTCCATCATACATCGTCCATCTTACATCGTTCATCATACATCGTTCATCATACACCATACATCATACATCGCAAATCATACATCAAACATCATACATGATACATCATACATCATACGTCATACATCATACATCGTTCATCATACATCGTACATCATATATCGTCCATCATATATCGCAAATCATACATCGTTCATCATACAACGTTCATCATACATCGTACATCTTACATCGTTCATCATACATCGTTCATCACACACCATACATCATACATCGCAAATCATACATCAAACATCATACATGATACATCATACATCATACGTCATACATCATACATCGTTCGTCATACATCGTACATCATACATCGTTCATCATACATTGTTCATCATACATCCTTCATCATACATCGTTCATCATTCATCGTACATCATACATCGTTCATCATACATCGTTCATCATACATCGTTCATCACACATCGTACATCATACATCGTTCATCATATATCGTACATCAGACATCAGACATCATACATCATACATAATACGTCATACATCATTCATCATACATCATACGTCATACATCATTCCTCATACATCATATATTATACATCATACATCATACATCATACATCGTATATCATACATCGTACACCATACTTCATACATCATAAATCATACATCATATGTCATATACCGTTCAACGTGCGTCATGGACCGTTCAACATTCATCGTTCGTCGTACATGGCCCTTCATACATCGTTCATCGTATATCATACATCGAACATCATACACCGTCCCACATACATCGTCCATCATTCATCGTTCAAGATACATCGCTCATCATTCAACGTTAATCATACATCTTTCAACATAGATCGTTCATCATACTTCGTTCATCATACATCGTTCATCTTACAACGTTCAACATACATCGATCATCATACACCATACATCATACATCGCAAATCATGCATCAAACATCACACATGATACATCATACATCATACGTCATACATCATACATCGTTCGTCATACATCGTAAATCATACATCGTCCATCATACATCGTTCATCATACATCGTCCATCATACATCGTTAATAATACATCGTCCATTATATATCGTCCCACATACATCGTACATCAAACGTCGTCCATCATACAACGTTCATCATTCATCGTCCATCATTCATCGTTCAAGATACATCGCTCATCATTCAACGTTAATCATACATCTTTCAACATAGATCGTTCATTATACTTCGTTCATCATACATCGTTCATCATACATCGTACTTCATACATCGTTCATCAAACATCGCTCATCATACATCGTTCAACATACATCGTTCACATACATCGACCATCATACATCATACTTCGTACATCATAAATCCTACACCGTGAATCATACATGATACATCAGTAATCATACGACATACATAATACAACGATCATAGTTCATCGTACATTATACATCATACATCAAACATCAAACATCATGCATCATGCAACATGCATCATGCTTCATACATCATACATCATTCATCGTTAATCATAGATCATTCATCCTACTTCGTTCATCATACATCGTTCATCATACATCATACATCATACATCACACATTATACACCACAGATCATACATCACATATTATACAACATACGTCATGTATCATACAACGTTCATCATACGTCGTTCATCATACATCGTTCATCATACATCGTCCATCATATATCGTTCCTCATACATCGTTCATCATACATCGTCCATCCTGTATCGTTATTCATACACCGTTCATCTTACATCGTTCATCATACATCGTTCATCATCCATCATACATCGCAAATCATACATCAAACATCATACATGATACATCTTACATCATACGTCATACATCATACATCGTTCGTCATACATCGAACATCATACAACGTTCATCATACATCGTTCATCATACATCGTCCATCATATATCGTTCCTCATACATCGTACAACAAACATCGTCCATCGTACATCGTTCATCATCATCGTTCATCATACATCGATCATTATACATCGTTCATCATACATCGTTCATCATACATCGTTCATCATACATCGTTTAACATACATCGTTCAGCATACATCTTAAATCACACATCATACATCATGTATCATGCATCATACATCATACATCATACATCATACATCATACATCATACATCACACATCATACATCATACATCATTCATCATACATCATGCGTCATACATCATACCTCGTTCATCATACATTGTTCATCATACATCGTACATCATACATCAGACATCATACATCATACATCATACATCATACATCATACATCATACATCATACATCATCCATCATACATCATACATGATACATCATACATCGTATATCATACATCATACACCATACTTCATACTTCATAAATCAAACGTCATATGTCATATATCGTTCATCGTTCGTCTTGGATCGTTCAACATTCATCGTTCGTCGTACATGGCTCTTCATACATCTTTCATCGTACATCATAAATCGAACATCATACACCGTCCATCATACATCGTTCATCATTCATCGTTCAAGATACATCGCTCATCATTCATCGTTAATCATACATCTTTCAACATAGATCGCTCATCATACTTCCTTCATCATACATCGTTCATCATACATCGTCCATCATATATCGTAAATCATACATCGTTCATCATACATCGTTCATCATACATCGCCCATCATACATCGTTCATCATATATCGTTCATCATACATCGTCCTTCGTACATCGTTCATCAAACATCGCCCATCATACATCGTTCAACATACATCGTTCACATATATCGACCATCATATATCATACTTCGTACATCATACATCCTGCACCGTGAATCATACATGATACACCAGTAATCATACGACATACATAATACAACGATCGTCGTTCATCGTACATTATACATCATACATCATACATCAAACATCATGCATCATGCAACATGCATCATGCCTCATACATCATACATCATTCATCGTTAATCATAGATCATTCATCCTACTTCGTCCATCATACATGGTTCATCATGCATCATACATCATACATCACACATCATACATCACAGATCATATATCACACATCATACAACATACGTCATATATCATACTACGTTCATCATACATCGTACTTCATACATCGTTCATCAAACATCGCCCATCATACATCTTTCAACATACATCGTTCACATACATCGACGATCATACATCATACATCGTACATCATACATCCTGCACCGTGAATCATATATGATACATCAGTAATCATACGACATACATAATACAACGATCATCGTTCATCGTACATTATACACCATATATCATACATCAAACATCATGCATCATGCAACATGCATCCTGCTTCATACATCATATATCATTCATCGTTAATCATAGATCATTCATCTTACTTCGTTCGTCATACATCGTTCAAAAAACATCGTCCATCATACATCACACATCATATATCATACGTCATGCATCATACAGCGTTCATCATTCATCGTTCATCATATATCGTACAACAGACATCAGACATCATACATCATACATCATACGTCATACATCATTCATCATACATCATTTATTATACATCATACATCATACATCATACATCGTATATCATACATCGTACACCATACTCCATACATCATGAATCATACATCATATGTCATATATCGTTCATCGTTCGTCATGGATCGTTCAACATTCATCGTTCGTCGTACATGGCCCTTCATACATCGTTCGTCGTTCATCATGCATCGAACACCAAACACCGTCCATCATACATCGTTCATCATTCATCGTTCAAGATACATCGCCCAAGATTCATCGTTAGTCATACATCTTTCAACATAGATCGTTCATCATACTTCGTTCATCATACATCGTTCATCTTACAACGTTCAACATACATCGATCATCATACACCATACGTATTACATCGCAAATCATACATCAAACATCATACATGATTCATCATACATCATACGTCATACATCATACATCGTTCGTCATACATCGTACAGCATACATCGTTCATCATACAACGTTCACCAAATATCGTAAATCATACATCGCTCATCATACAACGTTCATCATACATCGTTCATCTTACATCGTCCATCATACATCGTTCATCATACACCATACGTATTACATCGCAAATCATACATCAAACATCATACATGATTCATCATACATCATACGTCATACATCATACATCGTTCGTCATACATCGTACAGCATACTTCGTTCATCATACATCGTTCATCATACATCGTACATAATACATCGTTCATCATACATCGTTCATCATACATCGTTCATCATACATCGTCCATCATACATCGTTCATCATATATCGTTCATCATATATCGTACATCAGACATCAGACATCATACATCATGCATCATACGTCATACATCATTCCTCATACATCATATATTATACATCATACATCATACTTTATACATCGTATATCATACATCGTACACCATACTTCATACATCATAAATCAAACATCATATGTCATATACCGTTCAACGTGCGTCATGGACCGTTCAACATTCATCGTTCGTCGTACATGGCACTTCATACATCGTTCATCGTATATCATACATCGAACATCATACACCGTCCCTCATACATCGTCCATCATTCATCGTTCAAGATACATCGCTCATCATTCAGCGTTAATCATACATCTTTCAACATAGATCGTTCATCATAATTCGTTCATCATACATCGTTCATCTTACAACGTTCAACATACATCGATCATACATCGCAAATCATGCATCAAACATCATACATGATACATCATACATCATACGTCATACAGCATACATCGTTCGTCATACATCGTACATCATACAGCGTCCATCATACATCGTTCATCATACATCGTCCATCATACATCGTTAATAATACATCGTCCATTATATATCGTCCCTCATACATCGTACATCAAACGTCGTCCATCATACAACGTCCATCATTCATCGTTCATCATACATCGACCATTATACATCGTTCATCATACATCGTTCATCATACATCGTCCATCATACATCGTTCAACATACATCGTTCATCATACATCGTACATCATACATCATACATCATGTATCATGTATCATACATCATACATCATACATCATACATCACACATCATACATCATACATCATTCATCAAACATCATGCGTCATACATCATACATCGTTCATCATACATTGTTCATCATACATCGTACATCATACATCAGACATCATACATCATACATCATACATCATACATCGTACATCATACATCATACATCATACATCATACATCATCCATCATACATCATACATGATACATCATACATCGTTCATCATACATCATACACCATACTTCATACATCATAAGTCATACATCATATGTCATATATCGTTCATCGTTTGTCATGGATCGTTCAACATTCATCTTTCGTCGTACATGGCTCTTCATACATCGTTCATCGTATATCATACATCGAACATCATACACCGTCCATCATACATCGTTCATCATTCATCGTTCAAGATACATCGCACATCATTCATCTTTAATCATACATCTTTCAACATAGACCGTTCATCATACTTCGTTCATCAAACATCGTTCATCTTACATCGTTCATCATACATCGTCCTTCATATATCGTAAATCATACATCGTTCATCATACACCGTTCATCATACATCGTTCGTGATACATTGTCCGTCATACATCGTTCATCATGCATCGTTCAACATAGATCGTTCATCACTCATCGTGCATCATACATCGTACATCATACATCGTACATCATTCATCGTCCATCATACATCGTTCATCATACGTCGTTCATCATTCATAGTTCATCATACATCGTTCATCATACATCGTTCATCATACATCGTTTAACATACATCGTTCAGCATACATCTTACATCATACATCATACATCATGTATCATGCATCATACATCATACATCATACATCATACATAACACATCATACATCATACATCATTCATCATACATCATGCGTCATACATCATACCTCGTTCATCATACATTGTTCATCATACATCGTACATCATACATCAGACATCATACATCATACATCATACATCATTCATCATACATCATACATCATCCATCATACATCATACATGATACATCATACATCGTACGTCATACATCATACACCATACTTCAAACTTCATAAATCAAACGTCATATGTCATATATCGTTCATCGTCCGTCTTGGATCGTTCAACATACATCGTTCGTCGTACGCGGCCCATCATACATCGTTCATCGTATATCATACATCGAACATCACACACCGCCCATCATACATCGTTCATGATTCATCGTTCAAGATACATCGCTCATCATTCAACGCTAATCATACTTCTTTCAACATAGACCGTACATCATACTTCGTTCTTCAAACACCGTTCATCTTACATCGTTCATCATACATCGTTCATCAATAGTCGTAAACCATACATTGTTCATCATACACCGTTCATCACACATCGTTCGTGATACATTGTTAGTCATACATCGTTCATCATGCGTCGTTCAATATAGATCGTTCATCATTCATCGTGCATCATACATCGTACATCATACATCGTACATCATACATCGTCCATCATACATCGTTCATCATACATCGTTCATCTTACATCGTTCATCATACATCGTTCATCATACATCGTACATCATACACCGTTCATCATACATCGTTCATCATACATCGTTCATCATTCATCGTTCATCATACATCGTTCATCATACATCGACCATTATACAACGTTCATCATACATCGTTCATCATACTTCGTTCATCATACATCGTTCATCATACAACGTTCATCAATAATCGTAAATCATACATCGCTCATCATACAACGTTCATCATACATCGTTCATCTTACATCGTCCATCATACATCGTTCATCATACACCATACATATTACATCGCAAATCATACATCTAACATCATACATGATTCATCATACATCATACGTCATACATCATACATCGCTCGTCATACATCGTACAGCATACATCGTTCATCATACATCGTTCATCATACATCGTTCATCATACATCGTTCATCATACATCGTCCATCATACATCGTACATCATACATCGTTCATCATACATCGTTCATCATACATCGTTCATCATACATCGTCCATCATACATCGTTCATCATACATCGTTCATCATATATCGTACATCAGACATCAGACATCATACATAATACATCATACGTCATACATCATTCCTCATACATCATATATTATACATCATACATCATACATCATACATCGTATATCATACATCGTACACCATAATTCATACATCATAAATCATACATCATATGTCATATACCGTTCAACGTGCGTCATGGACCGTTCAACATTCATCGTTCGTCGTACATGGCCCTTCATGCATCGTTCATCGTATATCATACATCGAACATCATACACCGTCCCTCATACATCGTCCATCATTCATCGTTCAAGATACATCGCTCATCATTCAGCGTTAATCATACATCTTTCAACATAGATCGTTCATCATAATTCGTTCATCATACATCGTTCATCTTACAACGTTCAACATACATCGATCATCATACACCATACATCATACATCGCAAATCATGCATCAAACATCATACATGATACATCATACATCATACGTCATACATCATACATCGTTCGCCATACATCGTACATCATACATTGTCCATCATACATCGTTCATCATACATCGTCCATCATATATCGTTAATAATACATCGTCCATTATATATCGTCCCTCATACATCGTACATCAAACGTCGTCCATCATACAACGTTCATCATTCATCGTTCATCATACATCGACCATTATACAACGTTCATCATACATCGTTCATCATACATCGTCCATCATACATCGTTCAACATACATCGTTCATCATACATCGTACATCATTCATCATACAGCATGTATCATGCATCATACATCATACATCATACATCATACATCACACATCATACATCATACATCATTCATCATACATCATGCGTCATACATCATACATCGTTCATCATACATTGTTCATCTTACATCGTACATCATACAGCAGACATCACACATCATACATCATACATCATACATCGTACATCATACATCATACATCATACATCATACATCATCCATCATACATCATACATGATACATCATACATCGTACATCATACATCGTACATCATACATCATACACCATACTTCATACATCATAAGTCATACATCATATGTCATATATCGTTCATCGTTCGTCATGGATCGTTCAACAATCATCTTTCGTTGTACATGGCTTTTCATACATCGTTCATCGTATATCATACATCGAACATCATACACCGTCCATCATACATCGTTCATCATTAATCGTTCAAGATACATCGCACATCATTCAACTTTAATCATACATCCTTCAACATAGACCGTTCATCATACTTCGTTCATCAAACACCGTTCATCAGACATCGTTCATCATACATCGTTCATCATATGTCGTAAACCATACATTGTTCATCATACACCGTTCATCATACATCGTTCGTGATACATTGTTCGTCATATATCGTTCATCATGCGTCGTTCAATATAGATCGTTCATCATTCATCGTGCATCATACATCGTACATCATACATCGTACATCATACATCGTCCATCATACATCGTCCGTCATACATCGTTCATCATACATCGTTCATCTTACATCGTTCATCATACATCGTTCATCTTACATCGTTCATCATACATCGTTCATCATACATCGTTCATCATTCATCGTTCATCATACATCGTTCATCATACATCGTTCATCATACATCGTGCATCAGACATCAGACATCATACATCATACATCATACATCATACATCATACGTCATACATCATCCATTATGCATCATATATTATACATCATACATCATATATCATACATCATATGTGGTATATCGTTCATCGTTCGTCATGGATCGTTCAACATCCATCGTTCGTCGTACATGGCTCTTCATACATCGTTCATCGTACATCATACATCGAACATCATACACCGTCCATCATACATGGTTCATCATTCATCGTTCATGATACATCGCTCATCATTCATCGTTAACCATACATCTTTCAACATAGATCGTTCATCATACTTCGTTCATCATACATCGTTCATCATACATCTTTCAACTTACATCGTTCATCATATATCGTAAGTCATACATCATACATCATTCATCGTTAATCATAGATCATTCATCCTACTTCGTTCATCATACATCGTTCATCATACATCATACATCATACATCACCGATCATACATCACATATCATACAACATACGTCATGTATCATACAACGTTCATCATACATCGTTCATCATACATCGTTCATCATACATCGTCCATCATATATCGTTCCTCATACATCGTTCATCATACATCGTCCATCCTGTATCGTTATTCATACACCGTTCATCTTACATCGTTCATCATACATCGTTCGTCATACACCATACATCATACATCGCAAATCATACATCAAACATCATACATGATACATCTTACATCATACGTCATACATCATACATGGTTCGTCATACATCGAACATCATACAACGTTCATCATACATCGTTCATCATACATCGTCCATTATATATCGTCCCTCATACATCGTACATCAAACATCGTCCACCATACATCGTTCATCATCATCGTTCATCATACATCGATCATTATACATCGTTCATCATACATCGTTCATCATACATCGTTCATCATACATCGTTTAACATACATCGTTCAGCATACATCTTACATCATACATCATACATCATGTATCATGCATCATACATCATACATCATACATCATACATCACACATCATACATCATACATCATTCATCATACATCATGCGTCATACATCATACCTCGTTCATCATACATTGTTCATCATACATCGTACATCATACATCAGACATCATTCATCATACATCATACATCATACATCATACATCATACATCATCCATCATACATCATACATGATACATCATACATCGTATATCATACATCATACACCATACTTCATACTTCATAAATCAAACGTCATATGTCATATATCGTTCATCGTTCGTCTTGGATCGTTCAACATACATCGTTCGTCGTACATGGCCCATCATACATCGTTCATCGTATATCATACATCGAACATCATACACCGACCATCATACATCGTTCATCATTCATCGTTCAAGATACATCGCACATCATTCAACGCTAATCATACTTCTTCCAACATAGACCGTACATCATACTTCGTTCATCAAACACCGTTCATCTTACATCGTCCATCATACATCGTTCATCATATGTCGTAAACCATACATCGTTCATCATACACCGTTCATCATACATCGTTCGTGTTACATTGTTCGTCATACATCGTTCATCATGCGTCGTTCAATATAGATCGTTCATCATTCATCGTGCATCATACATCGTACATCATACATCGTACATCATACATCGTCCATCATACATCGTTCATCATACATCGTTCATCTTACATCGTTCATCATACATCGTTCATCATACATCGTACATCATACATCGTTCATCATACATCGTTCATCATACATCGTTCATCATTCATCGTTCATCATACATCGTTCATAATACATCGTTCATCATACATCGTGCATCAGACATCAGACATCATACATCATACATCATATATCGTAAATCATACATCGTTCATTATACATCGTTCATCATACATCGTACATCATACATCGTTCATCACACTTCGTTCATCATACATCGTTCATCACACATCGTTCATCATACATCGTTCATCATATATCGTACATCAGACATCAGACATCATACATCATGCATAATACGTCATACATCATTCATCATACATCATATATTATACATCATACATCATACATCATACATCGTATACCATACATCGTACACCATACACCATACTTCATAAATCATTCATCATATGTCATATATCGTTCATCGTTCGTCATGGATCGTTCAACACTCATCGTTCGTCGTACATGGCTCTTCATACATCGTTCATCGTACATCATACATCGAACATCATACACCGTCCATCATACATCGTTCATCATTCATCTTTCAAGATACATCGCTCATCATTCATCGTTAATCATACATCTTTCAACATAGATCGCTCATCATACTTCGTTCATCATACATCATTCATCATACATCGTTCATCATATATCGTAAATCATACATCGTTCATCATACATCGTTCATCATACATCGCCCATCATACATCGTTCAACATACATCGTTCACATATATCGACCATCATTCATCATACATCGTACATCATACATCCCACACAGTGAATCATACTTGATACATCAGTAATCATACATCATACAACGATCATCGTTCATCGTACATTATACATCATACATAATACATCAAACATCATGCATCATGCAACATGCATCATGCTTCATACATCATACATCATTCATCGTTAATCATAGATCATTCATCCTACTTCGTCCATCACACATCGTTCATCATACGTCATACATCATACATCACACATCATAAATCACAGATTATACATCATACATCAAACAACATACGACATACATCATACAACGATCATCAAACATCGTTCATCATACATCGTCCATCATACATCGTCCCTCATATATCGTTCCTCATACATCGTTCATCATACATCGTCCATCATATATCCTTCCTCATACACCGTTCATCATACATAGTTCCTCATTCATCGTTCATCATACATCGTCCATCATACATCGTCCATCATACATCGTAAATCATACATCGTTCAATATATATCGTCCATCATACATCGCACATCATACATCATACATCAATCATTATACATCTTACTTCATACTTCATACATTGAAAATCATTCATCATATGTCAAACATCGTTCATCGTTCATCATACATTGGTCATCATACTTCGTTCATCATAAGTCGTTCACCATACTTCGTAAATCACTCGTCATACATCATAAATCATACATGATACATCATACGTCGTTCATCATACTTCTTTCGTCATGCATTGTTCATCATACATCGTTCATCATACATCGTTCAACATTCATCGTTCGTCGTACATGGCTCTTCATACATCGTCCATCGTACATCATTCATAGAACATCATACACCGTCCATCATACATCGTACATCATACATCGTTCATCATACATCGTTCATCATACATCGTTCATCATACATCGTTCATCATACATCGTTCATCATACATCGTACATCAGACATCAGACATCATACATCATTCATCATACGTCATACATCATTCATCATACATCATATACTATACATCATACATCGTAAATCATAAATCATATGTCATAAATCGTTCATCGTTCGTCATGGATCGTTCAACATCCATGGTTCGTCGTACATGGCTCTTCATACATCGTTCATCGTACATCATACATCGTACATCATACACCGTCCATCATACATGGTTCATCATTCATCGTTCAAGATATATCGCGCATCATTCATTGTTAATCATACATCTTTCAACATAGATCGTTCATCATACTTGGTTCATCATACATCGTTCATCATACATCGTTCACCATACATCGTTCATCATTTATCGTAAGTCATACATCGTTCATCGTACATCGTACATCATACATCGCCCATCATACTTCGTTCATCATACATCGTCCATCATATATCGTTCCTCATACATCGTTCATCATACATCGTCCATCATATATCGTTCCTCATACACCGTTCATCATACATATTTCCTCATTCATCGTACATCATACATCGTTCATCATACATCGTAAATCACACATCGTTCAGTATATATCGTCCATCATTCATCGTACATCATACATCATACATCAACCATCATACATCATACATCATACTTCATACATCATAAATCATTCATCATACGTCACACATCGTTCATCGTTCATCATACATTGGTCATCATACTTCGTTCATCATAAGTCGTTCATCATACTTCGTAAATCACACATCATACATCATAAATCATACATGATACATCATACGTCGTCCATCATAATTCTTTCGTCATACATTGTTCATCATACATCGTTCATCATACATCGTTCGTCATACATTGTTCATCATACATCGATCATTATACATCTTACATCATACATCGTTCATCATACATCGTACATTAGACATCAGACATCATACATCATACATCATACGTCATACATCATTCATCATACATCATATACTATACATCATACATCGTAAGTCATACATCATATGTCATAAATCGTTCATCGTTCGTCATGGATCGTTCAACATACTTCGTTCGTCGTACATGGCTCTTCATACATCGTTCATCGTACATCATACTTCGAACATCATACACCGTCCATCATACATGGTTCATCATTCATCGTTCAAGATACATCGCTCATCATTCATCGTTAATCATACATCTTTCAACATAGATCGTTCATCATACTTGGTTCCTCATACATCGTTCATCATTCATCGTCCATCATACATCGTTCATCATATATCGTAAGTCATACATCGTTCATCATACATCGTACATCATACATCGCCCATCATACATCGTTCATCATACATCGTCCATCATATATCGTTCCTCATACATCGTTCATCATACATCGTCCATCATATATCGTTCCTCATACACCGTTCATCATACATAGTTACTCATTCATCGTTCATCATACATCGTTCATCATACATCGTAAATCATACATCGTTCAATATATATCGTCCATCATACATCGTACATCATACATCATACAACAATCATCATACATCATACTTCATACCTCATACATCATAAATCATCCACCATATGTCACACATCGTTCATCGTCCATCATACATTGGTCATCATACTTCTTTCATCATAAATCGTTCATCATACACCGTACATCATACATCGCAAATCATACATCAAACATCATACATGATACATCATACATCATACGCCATACATCATACATCGTTCGTCATACATCGTACATCATACATCGTTCATCATACATCGGTCATCATACATCGTTCGTCATATATCGTAAATCGTACATCGTTCCTCATACAACGTTCATCATACATCGTACATCTTACATCGTTCATCATACATCGTTCATCATACACCGTACATCATACATCGCAAAACATACATCAAACATCATACATGATACATCATACATCATACGTCATACATCATACATCGTTCGTCATACATCGTACATCATACATCGTTCATCATACATCGGTCATCATACATCGTTCCTCATACATCGTTCATCATACATCGTTCATCATACATCGTACATCATTCATCGTTCATCATATATCGTTCATCAAACATCGTTCATCATACATCGTTCATCGTACATCGTTCATCATATATCGTACATCAGACATCAGAAATCATACATCATACCTCACACGTCATACATCATTCATCATACATCATATATTATACATCATACATCATACATCATACATCGTATATCATACATCGTACACCATACTCCATACATCATAAATTATACACCATATGTCATATATCGTTCATCGCTCGTCATGTATCGTTCAACATTCATCGTTCGTCGTACTTGGTTTTTCATACATCGTTCATCGTACATCATACATCGAACATTATAAAACGTCCATCATACATCGTTCATCATTCATCGTTCAAGATACATCGCTCATCATTCATCGTTAATCATACGTCGTTCGACATAGATCGTTCATCATACTTCGTTCATCATACATCGTTCATCATACATCGTTCATCATATATCGTACATCAGACATCAGACATCATACATCATACGTCATACGTCATACATCATTCATCATACATCATATATTATACATCATACATCATACATCATACATCGTATATCATACATCGTACACCATACTCAATACATCATAAATCATACATCATATGTCATATATCGTTCATCGTTCGTCCTGGATCGTTCAACATTCATCGTTCGTCGTACATGTCTCTTCATACATCGTTCATCGTACATCATACAACGAACATCATACACCGTCCATCATACATCGTTCATCATTCATCGTTCATGATACATCGCTCATCATTCATCGTTAGTCATACATCTTCCAACATAGATCGCTCATCATACTTCGTTCATCATACATCGTTCATCATACATCGTTCATCATATATCGTAAATCATACATCGTTCATCATACATCGTACATCATACATCGCCCATCATACATCGTTCATCATACACCGTTCATCATACATCGTCCCTCATACATCGTTCATCAAACATCGCTCATCATACATCGATCAACATACATCGTTCACATACATCGACCATCATACATCATACTTCGTACATCATACATCCTACACCGTGAATCATACATGACACATCAGTAATCATACGACATACATAATACAACGATCGTCGTTCATCGTACATTATAAATCATACATCATACATCAAACATCATGCCTCATGCAACATGCATCATGCTTCATACATCATACATCATCATCGTTAATCATAGATCATTCATCCTACTTCGTCCATCATACATCGTTCATCATACAACATACATCATACATCACACATCATACATCACAGATTATACATCACATATCATACAACATACGTCATGTATCATACAACGTTCATCATACATCGTTCATCATACATCGTTCATCATACATCGTCCATCATATATCGTTCCTCATACATCGTTCATCATACATCGTCCATCATGTATCGTTATTCATACACCGTTCATCTTACATCGTACATCATACATCGTTCATCATACACCATACATCATACATCGCATATCATACATCAAACATCATACATGATACATCTTACATCATACGTCATACATCATACATAGTTCGTCATACATCGTACATCATACAACGTTCATCATACATCGTTCATCATACATCGTCCATCATATATCGTTCCTCATACATCGTACATCAAACATCGCCCATCATACATCGTTCATCATCATCGTTCATTATACATTGATCATTACACATCGTTCATCATACATCGTTCATCATAAATCGTTCATCATACATCGTTTAACATACATCGTTCAGCATACATCGTATATCATACACCATACATCATGTATCATGCATCATACATCATACATCATACATCATACATCACACATCATACATCATACATCATTCATCATACATCATGCGTCATACATCATACATCGTTCATCATACATTGTTCATCATAAATCGTACATCATACATCAGACATCATACATCATACATCATACATCATACATCATACATCATACATCATACATCATACATCATACATCATACATCATCCATCATACATCATACATGATACATCATACATCGTATATCATACATCATACACCATACTTCATACTTCATATATCAAACGTCATATGTCATATATCGTTCATCGTTCTTCTTGGATCGTTCAACATCCTTCGTTCGTCGTACATGGCCCATCATACATCGTTCATCGTATATCATACATCGAACATAATACACCGCCCATCATATATCGTTCATCATTCATCGTTCAAGATTCATCGCTCATCATTCAACGCTAATCATACTTCTTTCAACATAGACCGTTCATCATACTTCGTTCATCATACACCGTTCATCTTACATCGTTCATCATACATCGTTCATCATATGTCGTAAACCATACATCGTTAATCATACACCGTTCATCATACATAGTTCGTGATACATTGTTCGTCATACATCGTTCATCATGCGTCGTTCAGTATAGATCGTTCATCATTCATCGTGCATCATACATCGTACATCATATATCGTACATCATACATCGTCCATCATACATCGTTCATCATACATCGTTCATCATAAATCGTTCATTATACATCGTTCATCATACATCGTTCATCATACATCGTTCATCATACATCGTTCATCATACATCGTTCATCATACATCGTTCATCATACATCGTGCATCAGACATCAGACATCATACATCATACATCATACGTCATACATCATTCATCATACATCATATATTATACATCATACATCATAAATCACACATCATATGTCATATATCGTTCATCGTTCGTCATGGATCGTTCAACATCCATCGTTCGTCGTACATGGCTCTTCATACATCGTTCATCGTACATCATATATCGAACATCATACACCGTCCATCATACATGGTTCATCATTCATCGTTCAAGATACATTGCTCATCATTCATCGTTAATCATATATCTTTCAACATAGATCGTTCATCATACTTCGTTCATCATACATCGTTCATCATACATCGTTCATCATACAACGTTCATCATACATCGTACATCATACATCGCTCATCATACATCGTTCATCATACATCGTCCATCATATATCGTCCCTCATACATCGTTCATCATTCATCGTCCATCATATATCGTTCCTCATACACCGTTCATCATACATAGTTCCTCATTCATCGTTCATCATACATCGTTCATCATACATCGTTCATCATACATCGTCCATCAAACATAGATCATCATACATCATTCATCATACATCATACTTCTTACATCGTAAATCATACATGATACATCATAAATCATACATCATATATCTTACAACGTTCATCGTTCGTAATACATCATACATAATACATCATACATCAAACATCTTGCGTCATATAGCATGCACCATGCTTCATACATCATACATCAGAAATCGTTCATCATACATCGTACATTATACATCGTTCATCATACATCGTTCATCATACATCGTCCATCATACATCGTTCATCATACATCGTTCATCATACATCGTTCATCATACATCGTTCATCATACATCGTTCATCAGATATCAGAAATCATACATCATACATCATACATCATACATCATTCATCATACAACATATATTATACATCATACATCATACATCATACATCGTATATCATACATCATACACCATACTCCATACATCATAAATCATACATCATATGTCATATATCGTTCATCGTTCGTCATGGATCGTTCAACATCCATCGTTCGTCGTACCTGGCTCTTCATACATCGTTCATCGTATATCATACATCGAACATCATACACCGTCCATCATACACCGTCCATCGTACATCGTTCATCATACATCGTTCATCATACATAGTTCATCATACATCGTTCATCATACATCGTACATCAGACATCAGACATCATACATCATACATCATACATCATACATCATTCATCATACATCATATATTTTACATCATACATCATACATCATACATCGTATATCATACATCATACACCATACTACATACATCATAAATCATACATCATATGTCATATATCGTTCACCGTTCGTCATGGATCATTCAACATTCATCGTTCGCCGTACATGGCCCTTCATACATTGTTCGTCGTACATCATACATCGAACATCATACACCGTCCATTATACATCGTTCATCATTCATCGTTCAAGATACATCGCCCATTATTCAGCGTTAATCATACATCTTTCAACATAGATCGTACATCATACTTCGTTCATCATACATCGTTCATCATACAACGTTCATCATATTTCGTAAATCATACATCGTTATTCATACAACGTTCATCATACATCGTCTATCTTACATCGTCCATCATACATCGTTCATCATACACCATACATCATACATCGCAAATCATACATCAAACATCATACATGATTCATCATACATCATACGTCATACATCATACATCGTTCGTCATACATCGTACATCATACATCGTTCATTATACATCGTTCATCATACATCGTTCATCATACATCGTTCATCATACATCGTTCATCATACATCGTACATCATACATCGTTCATCATACATCGTTCATCATACATCGTTCATCATACATCGTTCATCATACGTCGTTCATCATACATCGTTCATCATATATCGTACATCATACATCGTTCGTCATATATCGTAAATCATAAATCGTTCATCATACAACGTCCATCATACATCGTCCATCTTACATCGTTCATCATACATCGACCTTCATACACCATACATCATACATCGCAAATCATACATCAAGCATCATACATGATACATGATACATCATACGTCATACATCATACATCGTTCGTCATACATCGTATATCATACATCGTTCATTATACATCGTTCATCATACATCGTTCATCATACATCGTTCATCATACATCGTTCATCATACATCGTACATCATACATCGTTCATCATACGTCGTTCATCATACTTCGTTCATCATACATCGTTCATCATACATCGTACATCATATATCGTTCATCATATATCGTAAATCATACATCGTTCATCATACAACGTTCATCATACATCGTACATCTTACATCGTTCATCATACATCGTTCATCACACACCATACATCATACATCGCAAATCATACATCAAACATCATACATGATACATCATACATCATACGTCATACATCATACATCGTTCGTCATACATCGTACATCATACATCGTTCATCATACATTGTTCATCATACATCATTCATCATACATCGTTCATCATTCATCGTACATCATACATCGTTCATCATACATCGTTCATCATACATCGTTCATCACACATCGTACATCATACATCGTTCATCATATATCGTACATCAGACATCAGACATCATACATCATACATAATACGTTATACATCATTCATCATACATCATACGTCATACATCATTCCTCATACATCATATATTATACATCATACATCATACATCATACATCGTATATCATACATCGTACACCATACTTCATACATCATAAATCATACATCATATGTCATATACCGTTCAACGTGCGTCATGGACCGTTCAACATGCATCGTTCGTCGTACATGGCCCTTCATACATCGTTCATCGTATATCATACATCGAACATCATACACCGTCCCTCATACATCGTCCATCATTCATCGTTCAAGATACATCGCTCATCATTCAACGTTAATCATACATCTTTCAACAAAGATCGTTCATCATACTTCGTTCATCATACATCGTTCATCTTACAACGTTCAACATACATCGATCATCATACACCATACATCATACATCGCAAATCATGCATCAAACATCACACATGATACATCATACATCATAAGTCATACATCATACATCGTTCGTCATACATCGTAAATCATACATCGTCCATCATACATCGTTCATCATACATCGTCCATCATACATCGTTAATAATACATCGTCCATTATATATCGTCCCACATACATCGTACATCAAACGTCGTCCATCATACAACGTTCATCATTCATCGTCCATCATTCATCGTTCAAGATACATCGCTCATCATTCAACGTTAATCATACATCTTTCAACATAGATCGTTCATTATACTTCGTTCATCATACATCGTTCATCTTACAACGTTCAACATACATCGATCATCATACTCCATACATCATACATCGCAAATCATGCATCAAACATCACACATGATACATCATACATCATACGTCATACATTATACATCGTTCATCATACATCGTACATCATACATCGTCCATCATACATCGTTCAACTTACATCGTTCATCATACATCGTACATCATACATCATACATCATGTATCATGCATCATACATCATACATCATACATCATACATCACACATCATACATCATACATCATTCATCATACATCATGCGTCATACATCATACATCGTTCATCATACATTGCCCATCATACATCGTACATCATACATCAGACATCATACATCATACATTATACATCATACATCGTACATCATACATCATACATCATACATCATACATCGTATATCATACATCGTACCCCATACTCCATACATCATATATCATACATCATATGTCATATATCGTTCATCGTTCGTCATGGATCGTTCAGCATTCATCGTTCGTCGTACATGGCTCTTCATACATCGTTCATCGTACATCATACATCGAACATCATACACCGCGCATCATACATCGTTCATCATTCATCGTTCAAGATACATCGCTCATCATTCATCGTTAATCATACATCATTCAACATAGATCGCTCATCATACTTCGTTCATCATACATCGTTCATCATACATCGTTCATCATATATCGTAAATCATACAACGTTCATCATACATCGTACATCATACATCGCCCATCATACATCGATCATCATACATCGTTCATCATACATCGTACATCATACATCGTTCATCAAACATCGCTCATCATACATCGTTCAACATACATCGTTCACATACATCGACCATCATACATCATACTTCGTACATCATAAATCCTACACCGTGAATCATACATGATACATCAGTAATCATACGACATAAATAATACAACGATCATAGTTCATCGTACATTATACATCATACATCATACATCAAACATCATGCATCATGCAACATGCATCATGCTTCATACATCATACATCATTCATCGTTAATCATAGATCATTCATCCTACTTCGTTCATCATACATCGTTCATCATACATCATACATCATACATCACACATTATACACCACAGATCATACATCACATATTATACAACATACGTCATGTATCATCCAACGTTCATCATACGTCGTTCATCATACATCGTTCATCATACATCTTAAAATCACACATCATACATCATGTATCATATATCATACATCATACATCATACATCATATATCACACATCATCATCATACATCATTCATCATACATCATCGTCATACATTCATCCTCGCACATCATACTTCCTCGTCATACATCGTCATCCAGCATCATCCATCATATATCATTGATCACATCGTTCCATCATACATCGTTCATCATACATAGCCATCAAACATCGTTCGTCATATATAGTTTTCATCATACATCATCCTTCAACATCGTACATCAAACATCGCCCATCATACATCGTTCAACATACATCGTTCACATATATCGAACATCATACATCATACTTCGTACATCATACATCCTGCACCGTGAATCATACATGATACATCAGTAATCATACGACATACATAATACAACGATCATCGTACCTCGTACATTATAAATCATACATCATGCATCAAACATTATGCATCATGCAACATGCATCATGCCTCATACATCATACATCATTCATCGTTAGTCATAGATCATTCATCCTACTTCGTTCATCATACATGGGTCATCATACATCATACATCATACATCACACATAATACATCACAGATTATTCATCACACATCATACAACATACGTCATAAATCATACAACGTCCATCATACATCGTCCTTCATACATCGTTCATCAAACATCGCCCATCATACTTCTTTCAACATACATCGTTCACATACATCGACCATCATACATCATACATCGTACATCATACATCCTGCACCGTGAATCATACATGATACATCAGTAATCATACGACATACATAATACAACGATCATCGTTCATCGTACATTATACATCATACATCATACATCAAACATCATGCATCATGCAACATGCATCATGCTTCATACATCAAATATCATTCATCGTTAATCATAGATCATTCATCCTACTTCGTTCATCATACATCGTTCAACAAACATCGTCCATCATACATCACACATCATATATCATACGTCATGCATCATACAGCGTTCATCATTCATCGTTCATCATATAGCGTACATCCGACATCAGACATCATACATCATACATCATACGTCATACATCAATCACCATACATCATTTATTATACATCATAAATCATACATCATACATCGTATATCATACATCGTACACCATACTCCATACATCATGAATCATACATCATATGTCATATATCGTTCATCTTTCGTCATGGATCGTTCAACATTCATCGTTCGTCGTACATGGCACTTCATACATCGTTCGTCGTACATCATACATCGAACACCACACACCGTCCATCATACATCGTTCATCATTCATCGTTCAAGATACATCGCACATCATTCATCGTTAAACATACATCTTTCAACATAGATCGTTCATCATACTTCGTTCATCATACATCGTTCATCATACAACATCTCAAGCGTACATCATCATCATACACCCATTCATTGTACATCGCAAATCATCTTACATCAAACATCATACATGATTCATCATACATCATACGTCATACATCATACATAATACGTCGTTCGTCATACATCGATCATTCACATCTTCGTTCATCATACATCGTTCATCATACATCGTACATAATCGTCGTTTCTGGTCATAGTTCATCATCGTTCATCATACATCGTTCGTCATACATCGTACAGCATAAATCGTTCATCATACATCGTCCATCATACATCGTTCATCATACATCGTCCATCATACATCGTTCATCATACATCGTACATCATACATCGTTCATCATACATCGTTCATCATACATTGTTCATCATACATCGTACATCATACATCATACATCATACATCATACATCATACATCATACATCGTACATCATACATCATACATCATACATCATACATCATACATCATACATCATACATGATACATCATACATCGTACATCATACATCGTACATCATACATCATACACCATACTTCATACATCATAAGTCATACATCATATGTCATATATCGTTCATCGTTCGTCATGGATCGTTCAACATTCATCTTTCGTCGTACATGGCTCTTCATACATCGTTCATCGTATATCATACATCGAACATCATACACCGTCCATCATACATCGTTCATCATTCATCGTTCAAGATACATCGCACATCATTCATCTTTAATCATACATCTTTCAACATAGACCGTTCATCATACTTCGTTCATCAAACATCGTTCATCTTACATCGTTCATCATACATCGTCCTTCATATATCGTAAATCATACATCGTTCATCATACACCGTTCATCATACATCGTTCGTGATACATTGTCCGTCATACATCGTTCATCATGCATCGTTCAACATAGATCGTTCATCACTCATCGTGCATCATACATCGTACATCATACATCGTACATCATTCATCGTCCATCATACATCGTTCATCATACGTCGTTCATCATTCATAGTTCATCATACATCGTTCATCATACATCGTTCATCATACATCGTTTAACATACATCGTTCAGCATACATCTTACATCATACATCATACATCATGTATCATGCATCATACATCATACATCATACATCATACATAACACATCATATATCATACATCATTCACCATACATCATGCGTCATACATCATACCTCGTTCATCATACATTGTTCACCATACATCGTACATCATACATCAGACATCATACATCATACATCATACATCATTCATCATACATCATACATCATCCATCATACATCATACATGATACATCATACATCGTACGTCATACATCATACACCATACTTCAAACTTCATAAATCAAACGTCATATGTCATATATCGTTCATCGTCCGTCTTGGATCGTTCAACATACATCGTTCGTCGTACGCGGCACATCATACATCGTTCATCGTATATCATACATCGAACATCATACACCGCCCATCATACATCGTTCATGATTCATCGTTCAAGATACATCGCTCATCATTCAACGCTAATCATACTTCTTTCAACATAGACCGTACATCATACTTCGTTCTTCAAACACCGTTCATCTTACATCGTTCATCATACATCGTTCATCAATAGTCGTAAACCATACATTGTTCATCATACACCGTTCATCACACATCGTTCGTGATACATTGTTCGTCATACATCGTTCATCATGCGTCGTTCAATATAGATCGTTCTTCATTCATCGTGCATCATACATCGTACATAATACATCGTACATCATACATCGTCCATCATACATCGTTCATCATACATCGTTCATCTTACATCGTTCATCATACATCGTTCATCATACATCGTACATCATACACCGTTCATCATACATCGGTCATCATACATCGTTCATCATTCATCGTTCATCATACATCGTTCATCATACATCGACCATTATACAACGTTCATCATACATCGTTCATCATACTTCGTTCATCATACATCGTTCATCATACAACGTTCATCAAGAATCGTAAATCATACATCGCTCATCATACAACGTTCATCATACATCGTTCATCTTACATCGTCCATCATACATCGTTCATCATACACCATACATATTACATCGCAAATCATACATCTAACATCATACATGATTCATCATACATCATACGTCATACATCATACATCGCTCGTCATACATCGTACAGCATACATCGTTCATCATACATCGTTCATCATACATCGTTCATCATACATCGTTCATCATACATCGTTCATCATACATCGTACATCATACATCGTTCATCATACATCGTTCATCATACATCGTTCATCATACATCGTCCATCATACATCGTTCATCATACATCGTTCATCATATATCGTACATCAGACATCAGACATCATACATAATACATCATACGTCATACATCATTCCTCATACATCATATATTATACATCATACATCATACATCATACATCGTATATCATACATCGTACACCATAATACATACATCATAAATCATACATCATATGTCATATACCATTCAACGTGCGTCATGGACCGTTCAACATTCATCGTTCGTCGTACATGGCCCTTCATACATCGTTCATCGTATATCATACATCGAACATCATACACCGTCCCTCATACATCGTCCATCATTCATCGTTCAAGATACATCGCGCATCATTCAGCGTTAATCATACATCTTTCAACATAGATCGTTCATCATAATTCGTTCATCATACATCGTTCATCATACATCTTTCAACTTACATCGTTCATCATATATCGTAAGTCATACATCGTTCATCATACATCGTACATCATACATCGACCATCATACATCGTTCATCATACACCGTTCATCATACATAGTTCCTCATTCATCGTTCATCATACATCGTTCATCATACATCGTAAATCATTCATCGTTCAATATATATCGTCCATCATACATCGTACATCGTACATCATACATCAATCATCATACATCATACATCATACTTCATACATCATATATCATTCATCATATGTCAAACATCGTTCATCGTTCGTCATACATTGGTCATCATACTTCGTTCATCATAAGTCGTTCATCATACTTCGTAAATCACACATCATACATCATAAATCATACATGATACATCATACGTCGTCCATCATAATTCTTTCGTCATACATTGTTCATCATACATCGCTCATCATACATCGTTCGTCATACATTATTCATCATACATCGATCATTATACATCTTACATCATTCATCATACATCATGCGTCATACATCACTCATCGTTCATCATACATCGTTCATCATACATCGTTCATCATACATCGTACATCAGACATCAGATATCATACATCATACATCATACGTCATACATCATACATCATACATCATACATTATACATCATACATCATGCATCATACATAGTATATCATACATCGTACACCATACTTCATACATCATAAATCATACATCTTAAGTCATACATCGTTCATCGTTCGTCATGGATCGTTCAACATTTATCGTTCGTCGTACATGGCTCTTCATACATCGTCCATCGTGCATCATACATAGAACATCATACACCGTCCGTTATACGTCGTTCATCATTCATCGTCCACCATACATCATAAATAATACACCGTTAATCCTGCATCATACATTGGTCATCATACATCGTTCATCATACATCGTTCTTCATACATCGTACATCACACATCATACATCACAAATCATACATGATACATCATACATCGTGACACGATACATCGTTTATCATACATTGTTCTCTATACATCGTTCACCATACATCTTACGTCATACATCATACATCGTACATCACACGTCATACATCTAAAATCATACATGATACATCATACGTCTTTCATCACATTTCGTTCCTCAAACATCGTTCATCAATCATCTTTCATCATACAACGTCCATCATATATCGTTCATCATACATCGTTCATCAAACTTCGTTCATCATACATTGTTTACAATACATCGTTCATCATACGTCGTACATCATACATCATGAGTCATACATCATACATCGTTCATCATACATCGTTCATCTTACATCGTTCATCATACATCGTTCATCATATATCGTACATCAGACATCAGACAGCATACATCATACATCATACGTCATACATCATTCATCATACATCATATATTATACATCATACATCATACATCGTACATCGTATACCATACATCGTACACCATACTCCATACATCATAAATCATACATCATACGTCATATATCGTTCATCGTTCGTCATGGACAGTTCAACTTTCATCGTTCGTCGTACATGGCAATTCATACATCGTTCATCGTATATCATACATCGAACATCATACACCGTCCATCATACATCGTTCATCATTCATCGTTCAAGATACATCGCTCATCATTCAACGTTAATCATACATCTTTCAACATAGATCGTTCATAATACTTCGTTCATCGTACATCGTTCATCCTACATCGTTCATCATACATCGTTCGTCATTCATCGTAAATCATACATCGTTCATCATACAACGTTCATCATACATCGTACATCTTACATCGTTCATCATACATCGTTCATCATACACCGTACATCATACATCGCAAAACATACATCAAACATCATACATGATACATCATACATCATACGTCATACATCATACATCGTTCGTCATACATCGTACATCATACATCGTTCATCATACGTCGGTCATCATACATCGTTCCTCATACATCGTCCATAATACATCGTTCATCATACATCGTACATCATACATCGTTCATCATACATCGTTCATCATACATCGTTCACCATACATCGTTCATCATACATCGATCATCATATATCATACATCAGACATCAGACATCATACATCATACATCATACGTCATACATCATCCATCATAAATCATATATTATAAATCATACATCAAACATCATACAACGTATATCATTAATCGTACACCATACTCCATACATCATTAATCATACATCATATGTCATATATCGTTCATCGTTCGTATGTATCGTTCTACATTCATCGTTCGTCGAACTTGGTCCTTCATACATCGTTCATCGTACATCATACATCGAACATTATACACCGTCCATCATACATCGTTCATCATTCATCGTTCAAGATACATCGCACATCATTCATCGTTAATCATACATCGTTCGACATAGATCGTTCATCATACTTCGTTCATCATACATCGTTCATCATATATCGTACATCAGACATCAGACATCATACATCATACATCATACGTCATACATCATTCATCATACAGCATATAGTATACATCATACATCATACATCATACATCGAATATCATACATCGTACCCCATACTCCATACATCATAAATCATACATCATATGTCATATATCGTTCATCGTTCGTCATCGATCGTTCAACATTCATCGTTCGTCGTACATGGCTCTTCATACATCGTTCATCGTACATCATACATCGAACATCATTCACCGCGCATCATACATCGTCCATCATTCATCGTTCAAGATACATCGCTCATCATTCATCGTTAATCATACATCATTCAACATAGATCGCTCATCATACCTCGTTCATCATACATCGTTCATCATACATCGTTCATCATATATCGTAAATCATACACCGTTCATCATACATCGTATATTATACATCGCCCATCATACATCGTCCATCATACATCGTTCATCATACATCGTCCTTCATTCATCGTTCATAAAACATCGCTCATCATACATCGTTCAACATACATCGTTCACATACATCGACCATCATACATCATACTTCGTACATCATAAATCCTACACCGTGAATCATACATGATACATCAGTAATCATACGACATACATAATACAACGATCATAGTTCATCGTACATTATACATCATACATCATACATCAAACATCATGCATCATGCAACATGCATCATGCTTCATACATCATACATCATTCATCGTTAATCATAGATCATTCATCCTACTTCGTTCATCATACATCGTTCATCATACATCATACATCATACATCACCGATCATACATCACATATCATACAACATACGTCATGTATCATACAACGTTCATCATACATCGTTCATCATACATCGTTCATCATACATCGTCCATCATATATCGTTCCTCATACATCGTTCATCATACATCGTCCATCCTGTATCGTTATTCATACACCGTTCATCTTACATCGTTCATCATACATCGTTCATCATACACCATACATCATACATCGCAAATCATACATCAAACATCATACATGATACATCTTACATCATACGTCATACATCATACATGGTTCGTCATACATCGAACATCATACAACGTTCATCATACATCGTTCATCATACATCGTCCATTATATATCGTTCCTCATACATCGTACATCAAACATCGTCCATCATACATCGTTCATCATCATCGTTCATCATACATCGATCATTATACATCGTTCATCATACATCGTTCATCATACATCGTTCATCATACATCGTTTAACATACATCGTTCAGCATACATCTTACATCATACATCATACATCATGTATCATGCATCATACATCATACATCATACACCATACATCACACATCATACATCATACATCATTCATCATACATCATGCGTCATACATCATACCTCGTTCATCATACATTGTTCATCATACATCGTACATCATACATCAGACATCATACATCATACATCATACATCATACATCATACATCATACATCATCCATCATACATCATACATGATACATCATACATCGTATATCATACATCATACACCATACTTCATACTTCATAAATCAAACGTCATATGTCATATACCGTTCATCGTTCGTCTTGGATCGTACAACATGCATCGTTCGTTGGACATGGCCCATCACACATCGTTCATCGTATATCATACGTCGAACATCATACACCGCCCATCATACATCGTTCAATATTCATCGTTCAAGATACATCGCACATCATTCAACGCTAATCATACTTCTTCCAACATAGACCGTACATCATACTTCGTTCATCAAACACCGTTCATCTTACATCGTCCATCATACATCGTTCATCATATGTCGTAAACCATACATCGTTCATCATACACCGTTCATCATACATCGTTCGTGTTACATTGTTCGTCATACATCGTTCATCATGCGTCGTTCAATATAGATCGTTCATCATTCATCGTGCATCATACATCGTACATCATACATCGTACATCATACATCGTCCATCATACATCGTTCATCATACATCGTTCATCATACATCGTTCATCATACATCGTTCATCATACATCGACCATCATACATCGTTCATCATACATCGTTCATCATACATCGTTCATCATTCATCGTACATCATACATCGTTCATAATACATCGTTCATCATACATCGTGCATCAGACATCAGACATCATACATCATACATCATATATCGTAAATCATACATCGTTCATTATACATCATACATCATACATCGTACATCATACATCGTTCATCACACTTCGTTCATCATACATCGTTCATCACACATCGTTCATCATACATCGTTCATCATATATCGTACATCAGACATCAGACATCATACATCATACATCATACGTCATACATCATTCATCATTCATCATATATTATACATCATACATCATACATCATACATCGTATACCATACATCGTACACCATACACCATACTTCATAAATCATTCATCATATGTCATATATCGTTCATCGTTCGTCATGGATCGTTCAACACTCATCGTTCGTCGTACATGGCTCTTCATACATCGTTCATCGTACATCATACATCGAACATCATACACCGTCCATCATACATCGTTCATCATTCATCTTTCAAGATACATCGCTCATCATTCATCGTTAATCATACATCTTTCAACATAGATCGCTCATCATACTTCGTTCATCATACATCATTCATCATACATCGTTCATCATATATCGTAAATCATACATCGTTCATCATACATCGTTCATCATACATCGCCCATCATACATCGTTCATCATATACCGTCCATCATACATCGTTCATCAAACATCGCCCATCATACATCGTTCGATATACATCGTTCACATATATCGACCATCATTCATCATACATCGTACATCATACATCCTACACAGTGAATCATACTTGATACATCAGTAATCATACATCATACAACGATCATCGTTCATCGTACATTATACATCATACATAATACATCAAACATCATGCATCATGCAACATGCATCATGCTTCATACATCATACATCATTCATCGTTAATCATAGATCATTCATCCTACTTCGTCCATCATACATCGTTCATCATACGTCATACATCATACATCACACATCATAAATCACAGATTATACATCATACATCAAACAACATACGACATACGTCATACAACGATCATCAAACATCGTTCATCATACATCGTCCATCATACATCGTCCCTCATATATCGTTCCTCATACATCGTTCATCATACATCGTCCATCATATATCCTTCCTCATACACCGTTCATCATACATAGTTCCTCATTCATCGTTCATCATACATCGTCCATCATACATCGTCCATCATACATCGTAAATCATACATCGTTCAATATATATCGTCCATCATACATCGTACATCATACATCATACATCAATCATTATACATCATACTTCATACTTCATACATTAAAAATCATTCATCATATGTCAAACATCGTTCATCGTTCATCATACATTGGTCATCATACTTCGTTCATCATAAGTCGTTCACCATACTTCGTAAATCACTCGTCATACATCATAAATCATACATGATACATCATACGTCGTTCATCATACTTCTTTCGTCATACATTGTTCATCATAGATTGTTCATCATACATCGTTCAACATTCATCGTTCGTCGTACATGGCTTTTCATACATCGTCCATCGTACATCATTCATAGAACATCATACACCGTCCATCATACATCGTACATCATACATCGTTCATCATACATCGTTCATCATACATCGTTCATCATACATCGTCCATCATACATCGTTCATCATACATCGTACATCAGACATCAGACATCATACATCATACATCATACGTCATACATCATTCATCATACATCATATACTATACATCATACATCGTAAATCATAAATCATATGTCATAAATCGTTCATCGTTCGTCATGGATCGTTCAACATCCATGGTTCGTCGTACATGGCTCTTCATACATCGTTCATCGTACATCATACATCGAACATCATACACCGTCCATCATACATGGTTCATCATTCATCGTTCAAGATATATCGCTCATCATTCATTGTTAATCATACATCTTTCAACATAGATCGTTCATCACACTTGGTTCATCATACATCGTTCATCATACATCGTTCACCATACATCGTTCATCATATATCGTAAGTCATACATCGTTCATCATACATCGTACATCATACATCGCACATCATACTTCGTTCATCATACATCGTCCATCATATATCGTTCCACATACATCGTTCATCATACATCGTCCATCATATATCGATCCTCATACACCGTTCATCATACATATTTCCTCATTCATCGTACATCATACATCGTTCATCATACATCGTAAATCACACATCGTTCAATATATATCGTCCATCATACATCGTACATCATACATCATACATCAACCATCATACATCATACATCATACTTCATACATCATAAATCATTCATCATATGTCACACATCGTTCATCGTTCATCATACATTGGTCATCATACTTCGTTCATCATAAGTCGTTCATCATACTTCGTAAATCACACATCATACATCATAAATCATACATGATACATCATACGTCGTCCATCATAATTCTTTCGTCATACATTGTTCATCATACATCGTTCATCATACATCGTTCGTCATACATTGTTCATCATACATCGATCATTATACATCTTACATCATTCATCATACATCATGCGTCATACATCACTCATCGTTCATCATACATCGTTCATCATACATCGTACATCAGACATCAGACATCGTACATCATACATCATACGTCATACATCATACATCATACATCATACAATATACATCATACATCATGCATCATACATAGTATATCATACATCGTACACCATACTTCATACATCATAAATCATACATCATATGTCATACATCGTTCATCGTTCGTCATGGATCGTTCAACATTCATCGTTCGTCGTACATGGCTCTTCATACATCGTCATCGTACATCATACATAGAACATCATACACCGTCCATCATACATCGTTCATCATTCATCGTTCACCATACATCATAAATCATACACCGTTCATCCTGCATCATACATTGGTCAACTACATCATTCATCATATATCGTTCATCATACATCTTACATCACACATCATACA
>JAUCRC010000135.1:0-45864 GCA_032399595.1 Tetragonula carbonaria
TTTTCATGGATATCTAGCTACTTTCACTGCGCAAAACGATATTTCGTTGAATTTCATCGTATGATGAATGTTTCGTGAAATAAACATGATTCAGCTGAGATTTAGCTTAATTTTGATATTTTCACAGATATCTTGCTACTTTCACTGCGAAACACGTTATTTCGTTGAATTTCATCGTTTCCTGAATGTTTCGTGAAATAACCATGTTTTAGCGAAGATTTAGCTTAATTTTGTTGTTTTCATAGATATCAAGCTACTTTCACTGCGAAACACGTAATTTCGATGGTTTTCATCGTTTCTTGAATGGTTCGTGAAATAAACATGATTCAGCGGAGATTTAGCTTAATCTTGATGTTTCCATGGATATCTAGCTTCTTTCACTGCGAAACACTTGATTTCGATGAATTTCGCATTTCATGAATGAATCGAGAAATAGTCATGATTTTGCGGAGATTTTGCTTAATTTAGATGTTTTCATAGATATCATGCTACTTTCAGTGCGAAACACGTTATTTCGTTGAATTTCATCGTTTCATGAATGTTTCGTGAAATAACCATGTTTTAGCGAAGATTTAGATTAATTTTGATGTTTTCATAGATATCTTGCTACGTTCACTGCGAAACACGTTATTTCGTTGAATTTCATCGTTTCATCAATGTTTCGTGAAATAACCATGTTTTAGTGAAGATTTTGCTTAATTTTGTAGTTTTCATAGATATCAGGCTACTTTCACAGCGAAACACGTTATTTCGATGAATTTCATCGTTTCATGAATGTTTCGTGAAATAACCATGATTTAGAAAAGATTTAGCCTAATTTTGATGCTTTCATAGATATCTTGCTTCTTTCACTGCGAAACACGTTATTCCGTTGAATTTCATCTTTTCATGGATCTTTCGTGAAATAACCATGTTTCAGCGGTGATTTAGCTAAATTTTGATGCTTTCATAGATATCTTGCTACTTTCACTGCGAAACACGTTATTTCGTTGAATTTCATCGTTTTATGTATATTTCGTGAAATAACCATGTTTTAGCGAAGATTTAGCTTAATTTTGATGTTTTCATGGATATCTAGCTACTTTCACTGCGAAACACGTTATTTCGTTGAATTTCATCGTTTCATGAATGTTTCGTGAAATAACCATGATTTAGCGGATTTAGCTTAATTTTGATGTTTTCATATATCTGCTACTTTCACTGCGAAACACGTTATTTCGTTGAATTTCATCGTTTCATGAATGTTTTGTGAAATAACCATGTTTTAGCGAAGATTTAGCTTAATTTTGATGTTTTCATAGATAACAAGCTACTTTCACTGGAAATTATGCTACTTTCACTGCGAAACCGATATTTCGTTGAATTTCATCGTTTCATGAATGTTTCGTGAAATAACCTTAATTAGCGAAGATTTAGCTTAATTTTGATGTTTTCATGGATATAGCTACTTTCACTGCGAAACACGTTATTTCGTTGAATTTCATCGTTTCGATTGTTTCGTGAAATAACCATGATTTAGAGAAGATTTAGCCTAATTTTGATGTTTTCATGGATATCTAGCTACTTTCACTGCGAAACACGTTATTTCGTTGAATTTCATCGTTTCATGAATGTTTCGTGAAATAACCATGATTTAGCGAAGATTTAGCTTAATTTTGATGTTTTCATAGATATCTTGCTACTTTCACTGCGAAACACGTTATTTCGATGAATTTCATCGTTTCATGAATGTTTCGTGAAATAACCATGATTTAGCGAAGATTTAGCATAATTTTGATGTTTTCATAGATATCAAGCTACTTTCACTGCGAAACACGATATTTCGTTGAATTTCATCGTTTCATGAATGTTTCGTGAAATAACCATGATTTAGCGAAGATTTAGACTAATTTTGATGTTTTCATGGATATCTAGCTACTTTCACTGCGAAATTCGTTATTTAGTTGAGTTTCATCGTTTCATGAATGTTTCGTTAAATAACAATGATTTAGAGGAGATTTAGCTAAATTTTGATGCTTTCATAGATATCTTGCTACTTTCACTGCGAAACACGTTATTTCGTTGAATTTCATCGTTTCATGTATGTTTCGTGAAATAACCATGTTTTAGCGAAGATTTAGCATAATTTTGATGTTCTCATAGATATCAAGCTACTCTCACTGCGAAACACGTTATTTCGATGAATTTCATCGTTTCATGAATGTTTCGTGAACTAACCATGATTTAGTTAAGATTTAGCTTCATTTTAATGCTTTCATATATATCTTGATACTTTCACTGCGAAACACGTTATTTCGTTGAATTTCATCTTTTCATGAATGTTTCGTGAAATAACCATGATTTTGCGGAGATTTAACTTAATTTTGATGTTTTCATAGATATGTTGCTACTTTCACTGCGAAACACGTTATTTCGTTGAATTTCATCGTTTCATGAATGTTTTTTGAAATAACCATGTTTTAACGATGATTTAGCTTAATTTTGATGTTTTCATAGATATCAAGCTACTTTCACTGGAAATTATGCTACTTTCTCTGCGAAACACGATATTTCGTTGAATTTAATCGTATGATGAATGTTTCGTGAAATAAACTTGATTCAGCGGAGATTTAGCTTAATTTTTATGTTTTCATGGATATCTAGCTGCTTTCACTGCGAAACTCGTTATTTCGTTGAATTTCATCGTTTCATGAATGTTTCGTGAAATAACCATGATTTAGCGAAGATTTAGACTAATTTTGAAGTTTTCATGCATATCTAGCTACTTTCAATCCGAAACACGTTATTTCGTTGAGTTTCATCGTTTCTTGAACGTTTCGTCAAATACTCATGATTTATCGGAGATTTAGCATAATTTTAATGTTTTCATAGATATCTTGCTGCTTTCACTGCGAACCACGGTATTTCGTTGAATTTCCTCGTATTATGAATGTTTCGTGAAATAACCATGATTTATCGAAGTTTTAGCCTAATTTTGATGTTTTCATGGATATCTAGCTACTTTCACTGCGAAACCCGTTATTTCGTTGAATTTCATCGTTTCGTGAATGTTTCGTGAAATAACCATGATTTAGAGAAGATTTAGCCTAATTTTGATGTTCTCATGGATATCTAGCTACCTTCAATGCGAAACACGTTATTTCTTTGAGTTTCATCGTTTCATGAACGTTTCGTCAAATAACCATGATTTAGCGGAGATTTAGCTTAATTTTGATGTTTTCAATGATATCTTGGTACTTTCACTGCGAAACACGTTATTTCGTTGAATTTCATCGTATGATAAATGTTTCGTGAAATAAACATGATTCAGCGGAGATTTAGCGTAATTTGGATGTTTTCATAGATATATTCACTGCGAAACACGATATTTCGTTGAATTTCATCGTTTCATGAATGTTTCGTGAAATAACCATGATTTAGCGAAGATTTAGACTAATTTTGATGTTTTCATGGATATCTAGCTACTTTCACTGCGAAATTCGTTATTTCGTTGAGTTTCATCGTTTCATGAATGTTTCGTTAAATAACAATTATTTAGAGGAGATTTAGCTAAATTTTGATGCTTTCATAGATATCTTGCTACTTTCACTGCGAAACACGTTATTTCGTTGAATTTCATCGTTTCATGTATGTTTCGTGAAATAACCATGTTTTAGCGAAGATTTAGCATAATTTTGATGTTCTCATAGATATCAAGCTACTTTCACTGCGAAACACGTTATTTCGATGAATTTCATCGTTTCATGAATGTTTCGTGAACTAACCATGATTGAGTTAAGATTTAGCTTCATTTTAATGCTTTCATATATATCTTGATACTTTCGCTGCGAAACACGTTATTTCGTTGAATTTCATCTTTTCATGAATGTTTCGTGAAATAACCATGATTTTGCGGAGATTTAACTTAATTTTGATGTTTTCATAGATATGTTGCTACTTTCACTGCGAAACACGTTATTTCGTTGAATTTCATCGTTTCATGAATGTTTTTTGAAATAACCATGTTTTAACGATGATTTAGCTTAATTTTGATGTTTTCATAGATATCAAGCTACTTTCACTGGAAATTATGCTACTTTCTCTGCGAAACACGATATTTCGTTGAATTTAATCGTATGATGAATGTTTCGTGAAATAAACTTGATTCAGCGGAGATTTAGCTTAATTTTTATGTTTTCATGGATATCTAGCTGCTTTCACTGCGAAACTCGTTATTTCGTTGAATTTCATCGTTTCATGAATGTTTCGTGAAATAACCATGATTTAGCGAAGATTTAGACTAATTTTGAAGTTTTCATGCATATCTAGCTACTTTCAATCCGAAACACGTTATTTCGTTGAGTTTCATCGTTTCTTGAACGTTTCGTCAAATACTCATGATTTATCGGAGATTTAGCATAATTTTAATGTTTTCATAGATATCTTGCTGCTTTCACTGCGAACCACGGTATTTCGTTGAATTTCCTCGTATTATGAATGTTTCGTGAAATAACCATGATTTATCGAAGATTTAGCCTAATTTTGATGTTTTCATGGATATCTAGCTACTTTCACTGCGAAACACGTTATTTCGTTGAATTTCATCGTTTCGTGAATGTTTCGTGAAATAACCATGATTTAGAGAAGATTTAGCTTAATTTTGATGTTTTCATGGATATCTAGCTACTTTCACTGCGAAACACGTTATTTCGTTGAATTTCATCGTTTCATGAATGTTTCGTGAAATAACCATGATTTAGCGAAGATTTAGCCTAATTTTGATGCTTTCATAGATATCTTGCTACTTTCACTGCGAAACAGGTTATTTCGTTGAATTTCATCTTTTCATGAATGTTTCGTGAAATAACCATGTTTTAGCGAAGATTTAGATTAATTTTGATGTTTTCATAGATATCTTGCTACTTTCACTGCGAAACACGTTATTTCGTTGAATTTCATCGTTTCATGAATGTTTCGTGAAATAACCATGATTTAGCGAAGATTTAGCCTAATTTTGATGTTTTCATGGATATCTAGCTACTTTCACTGCGAAACACGTTATTTCGTTGAATTTCATCGTTTCATGAATGTTTCGTGAAATAACCATGATTTAGCGAAGATTTAGACTAATTTTGAAGTTTTCATGCATATCTAGCTACTTTCAATCCGAAACACGTTATTTCGTTGAGTTTCATCGTTTCTTGAACGTTTCGTCAAATACTCATGATTTATCGGAGATTTAGCTTTATTTTAATGTTTTCATAGATATCTTGCTACTTTCACTGCGAACCACGGTATTTCGTTGAATTTCCTCGTATTATGAATGTTTCGTGAAATAACCATGATTTAGCGAAGATTTAGCCTAATTTTGATGTTTTCATGGATATCAGCTACTTTCACTGCGAAACACGTTATTTCGTTGAATTTCATCGTTTCGTGATTGTTTCGTGAAATAACCATGATTTAGAGAAGATTTAGCCTAATTTTGATGTTCTCATGGATATCTAGCTACCTTCAATGCGAAACACGTTATTTCTTTGAGTTTCATCGTTTCATGAACGTTTCGTCAAATAACCATGATTTAGCGGAGATTTAGCTTAATTTTGATGTTTTCAATGATATCTTGCTACTTTCACTGCGAAACACGTTATTTCGTTGAATTTCATCGTATGATAAATGTTTCGTGAAATAAACATGATTCAGCGGAGATTTAGCGTAATTTTGATGTTTTCATAGATATTATGCTACTTTCACTGCGAAACACGTTGTTTCGATGAATTTCATAGTTTCATGAATGTGTCGTGAAATAACAATGATTTAGCGGAGATTTAGCTTAATTTTGATGTTTTCATGGATATCTAGCTACTTTCACTGCGAAACTCATTATTTCGTTGAGTTTCATCGTTTCATGAATGTTTCGTGAAATAACAATGATTTAGAGGAGATTTAGCTAAATTTTGATGCTTTCAAAGATATCTTGCTGCTTTCACTGCGAAACACGTTATTTCGTTGAATTTCATGGTTTCATGAATGTTTCGTGAAATAACCATGTTTTAGCGAAGATTTAGCTTAATTTTGATGTTCTCATAGATATCAAGCTACTTTCACTGCGAAACACGTTATTTCGATGAATTTCATCGTTTCATGAATGTTTCGTGAACTAACCATGATTTAGTTAAGATTTAGCTTCATTTTAATGCTTTCATATATATCTTGATACTTTCACTGCGAAACACGTTATTCCGTTGAATTTCATCTTTTAATGAATCTTTCGTGAAATAACCATGTTTCAGCGGAGATTTAGCTTAATTTTGATGTTTTCATGGATATCTAGCTACTTTCACTGCGAAACTCGTTATTTCGTTAAATTTTATCTTTTCATGAATGTTTCGTGAAATAACCATGTTTTAGGGAAAATTTAGATTAATTTTGATGTTTTCATGGATATCTAGCTACTTTCACTCCGAAACACGTTATTTCGTTGAATATCATCGTTTCATGAATGTTTCCAGAAATAACCATGTTTTAGGGATGTTTTAGCTTAATTTTGATGTTTTCATAGATATCTTGCTACTTTCACTGCGAAACACGTTATTTCGTTTATTTCATCTTTTCATGAATGTTTCGTGAAATAACCATGTTTCAGCGGAGATTTAGCTTAATATTGATGTTTTCATGGATATCTAGCTACTTTAACTGCGAAACTCGTTATTTTGTTAAATTTTATCTTTTCATGACTGTTTCGTGAAATAACCATGATTTAGCGAAGATTTAGCCTAATTTTGATGCTTTCATAGATATCTTGCTACTTTCACTGCGAAACACGGTATTTCGTTAAATTTCATCTTTTCATGAATGTTTCGTGAATTAACTATGTTTTAGCGAAGATTTAGATTAATTTTGATGTTTTCATAGATATCTTGCTACTTTCACTGCGAAACACGTTATTTCGTTGAATTTCAACGATTCATGAATGTTTCGTGGAATAACCATGATTTAGCGAAGATTTAGCCTAATTTTGATGTTTTCATGGATATCTAGCTACTATCACTGAGAAACACGTTATTTCGTTGAATTTCATCGTTTCGTGAATGTTTCCTGAAATAACCATGTTTTAGGGAGGTTTATGCTTAATTTTGATGTTTTCTTAGATATCAAGCTACTTTCCCTTCGAAACACGTTATTTCGATGAATTTCATCGTTTCATGAATGTTTCGTGAAATAACCATGATTTAGAGAAGATTCAGCTTAATTTTAATGCATTCATAGATATCTTTCTACTTTCACTGCGAAACACGTTATTTCGTTGAATTTCATCTTTTCATGAATCTTTCGTGGAATAACCATGTTTCAGCGGAGATTTTGCTTAATTTTGATGTTTTCATGGATATCTAGCTACTTTCACTGCGAAACTCGTTATTTCGTTAAATTTTATCTTTTCATGAATGTTTCGTGAAATAACCATGTTTTAGGGAAGATTTAGCTTAATTTTGATTTTTTCATAGATATCAAGCTACTTTCACTGCGAAACACGTTATTTCGATGAATTTCATCGTTTCATGAATGTTTCGTGAAATAACCATGATTTAGAGAAGATTGAGCTTAATCTTGTTGCTTTCATAGATATCTTGCTTCTTTCACTGCGAAACACGTTATTTCGTTGAATTTCATCGTTTCATGTATGTTTCGTGAAGTAACCAGGTTTTAGCGAAGATTTAGCTTAATTTTGATGTTCTCATGGATATCAAGCTACTTTCACAGCGAAACACGTTATTTCGATGAATTTCATAGTTTCATGAATGTTTCGTGAAATAACCATGATTTAGTGAAGATTTAGCTTAATTTTGATGCTTTCATAGATATCTTGCTACTTTCACTGCGAAACACGTTATTTCGTTGAATTTCATCTTTTCATGAATGTTTCGTGAAATAACCTTGATTTTGAGGAGATTTAACTTAATTTTGATGATTTCATAGATATGTTGCTACTTTCACTGCGAAACACGTTATTTCGTTGAATTTCATCGTTTCATGAATGTTTTTTGAAATAACCAGGTTTTAACGAAGATTTAGTTTAATTTTGATGTTTTCATAGATATCAAGCTACTTTCACTGGAAATTATGCTACTTTCACTGCGAAACACGATATTTCGTTGAATTTAATCGTATGATGAATGTTTCGTGAAATAAACTTGAATCAGCGGAGATTTAGCTTAGTTTTTATGTTTTCATGGATATCTAGCTGCTTTCACTGCGAAACTCGTTATTTCGTTGAATTTCATCGTTTCATGAATGTTTCGTGAAATAACCATGATTTAGCGAAGATTTAGACTAATTTTGAAGTTTTCATGCATATCTAGCTACTTTGAATCCGAAACACGTTATTTCGTTGAGTTTCATCGTTTCTTGAACGTTTCTTCAAATACTCATGATTTATCGGAGATTTAGCTTAATTTTAATGTTTTCATAGATATCTTGCTACTTTCACTGCGAACCACGGTATTTCGTTGAATTTCCTCGTATTATGAATGTTTCGTGAAATAACCATGATTTATCGAAGTTTTAGCCTAATTTTGATGTTTTCATCTATATCTAGCTACTTTCACTGCGAAAATCGTTATTTCGTTGAATTTTATCGTTTCGTGATTGTTTCGTGAAATAACCATGATTTAGAGAAGATTTAGCCTAATTTTGATGTTCTCAAGGATATCTAGCTACCTTCAATGCGAAACACGTTATTTCTTTGAGTTTCATCGTTTCATGAACGTTTCGTCAAATAACCATGATTTAGCGGAGATTTAGCTTAATTTTGATGTTTTCAATGATATCTTGCTACTTTCACAGCGAAACACGTTATTTCGTTGAATTTCATCGTATGATAAATGTTTCGTGAAATAAACATGATTCAGCGGAGATTTAGCGTAATTTGGATGTTTTCATAGATATTATGCTACTTTCACTGCGAAACACGGTATTTCGTTGAATTTCATCGTTTCATGAGTGTTTCGTGAAATAACCATGATTTAGGGAAGATTTAGACTAATTTTGATGTTTTCATGGATATCTAGCTACTTTCACTGCGAAACTCGTTATTTCGTAGAGTTTCATCGTTTCATGAATGTTTCGTGAAATAACAATGGTTTAGAGGAGATTTAGCTAAATTTTGATGCTTTCATAGATATCTTGCTACTTTCACTGCGAAACACGTTATTTCGTTGAATTTCATCGTTTCATGTATGTTTCGTGAAATAACCATGTTTTAGCGAAGATTTAGCTTCATTTTGATGTTCTCATAGATATCAAGCTACTTTCACTGCGAAACACGTTATTTCGATGAATTTCATCGTTTCATGAATGTTTCGTGAACTAACCATGATTCAGCTAAGATTTAGCTTCATTTTAATGCTTTCATATATATCTTGATACTTTCACTGCGAAACACGTTATTTCGTAGAATATCATCTTTGCATGAGTGTTTCGTGAAATAACCATGATTTTGCGGAGATTTAACTTAATTTTGATGTTTTCATAGATATGTTGCTACTTTCACTGCGAAACACGTTATTTCGTTGAATTTCATCGTTTCATGAATGTTTTTTGAAATAACCATGTTTTAACGAAGATTTAGCTTAATTTTGATGTTTTCATAGATATCAAGCTACTTTCACTGCGAAACTCGTTATTTCGTTGAATTTCATCGTTTCGTGATTGTTTCGTGAAATAACCATGATTTAGAGGACATTTAGCTAAATTTTGATGCTTTCATAGATATCTTGCTACTTTCACAGCGAAACACGTTATTTCGTTGAATTTCATCGTTTCATGTATGTTTCGTGAAATAACCATGTTTTAGCGAAGATTTAGCTTAATTTTGATGTTCTCATAGATATCAAGCTACTTTCACTGCGTAACACGTTATTTCGATGAATTTCATCGTTTCATGAATGTTTCGTGAACTAACCATGATTTAGTTAAGATTTAGCTTCATTTTAATGCTTTCATATATATCTTGACACTTTCACTGCGAAACACGTTATTTCGTAGAATTTCATCTTTTCATGAATGTTTCGTGAAATAACAATGATTTTGCGGAGATTTAACTTAATTTTGATGTTTTCAAAGATATGTTGCTACTTTCACTGCAAAACACGTTATTTCGTTTAATTTCATCGTTTCATGAATGTTTTTTGAAATAACCATGTTTTAACGAAGATTTAGCTTAATTTTGATGTTTTCATAGATATCAAGCTACTTTCACTGGAAATTATGCTACTTTCACTGCGAAACACGATATTACGTTGAATTTAATCGTATGATGATTGTTTCGTGAAATAAACTTGATACAGCGGAGATTTAGCTTAATTTTTATGTTTTCATGGATATCTAGCTGCTTTCACTGCGAAACTCGTTATTTCGTTGAATTTCATCGTTTCATGAATGTTTCGTGAAATAACCATGATTTAGCGAAGGTTTAGACTAATTTTGAAGTTTTCATGCATATCTAGCTACTTTCAATCCGAAACACGTTATTTCGTTGAGTTTCATCGTTTCTTGAACGTTTCGTCAAATACTCATGATTTATCGGAGATTTAGCTTAATTTTAATGTTTTCATAGATATCTTGCTACTTTCACTGCGATCCACGGTATTTCGTTGAATTTCCTCGTATTATGAATGTTTCGTGAAATAACCATGATTTATCGAAGTTTTAGCCTAATTTTGATGTTTTCATGGATATCTAGCTACTTTCACTGCGAAACTCGTTATTTCGATGAATTTCATCGTTTCGTGATTGTTTCGTGAAAAAACCATGATTTAGAGAAGATTTAGCCTAATTTTGATATTCTCATGGATATCTAGCTACCTTCAATGCGAAACACGTTATTTCTTTGAGTTTCATCGTTTCATGAACGTTTCGTCAAATAACCATGATTTAGCGGAGATTTAGCTTAATTTTGATGTTTTCAATGATATCTTGCTACTTTCACTGCGAAACACGTTATTACGTTGAACTTCAACGTATGATAAATGTTTCGTGAAATAAACATGATTCAGCGGAGATTTAGCGCAATTTGGATGTTTTCATAGATATTATGCTACTTTCACTGCGAAACACGCTATTTCGTTGAATTTCATCGTTTCATGAATGTTTCGTGAAATAACCATGATTTAGCGGATATTTAGACTAATTTTGATGTTTTCATGGATATCTAGCTACTTTCACTGCGAAACTCGTTTTTTCGTTGAGTTTCATCGTTTCATGAATGTTTCGTGAAATAACAATGATTTAGAGGAGATTTAGCTAAATTTTGATGCTTTCATAGATATCTTGCTACTTTCACTGCGAAACACGTTATTTCGTTGATTTTCATCGTTTCATGTATGTTTCGTGAAATAACCATGTTTTAGCGAAGATTTAGCTTAATTTTGATGTTCTCATAGATATCAAACTACTTTCACTGCGAAACACGTTATTTCGATGAATTTCATCGTTTCATGAATGTTTCGTGAACTAACCATGATTTAGTTAAGATTTAGCTTCATTTTAAGGCTTTCATATATATCTTGATACTTTCACTGCGAAACACGTTATTTCGTTGAATTTCATCTTTTCATGAATGTTTCGTGAAATAACCATGATTTTGCGGAGATTAAACTTAATTTTGATGTTTTCATAGATGTCTTGCTACTTTCACTGCGAAACGCGTTATTTCGTTGAATTTCATCGTTTCATAAATCTTTCGTGAAATAACCATGATATAGCGAAGATTCAGCTTAATTTTGATGTTTTCATAGATATCAAGATACTTTCACTGCGAAACACGTTATTTCGATGAATTTCATCGTTTCATGAATGTTTCGTGAAATAACCATGTTTTAGAGAAGATTTAGCCTAATTTTGATGCTTTCATAGATATCTTGCTTCTTTCACTGCGAAACACGTTATTTCGTTAAATTTCATCTTTTCATGAATGTTTCGTGAATTAACTATGTTTTAGCGAAGATTTAGATTAATTTTGATGTTTTCATAGATATCTTGCTACTTTCACTGCGAAACACGTTATTTCGTTGAATTTCACCGATTCATGAATGTTTCGTGGAATAGCCATGATAGCGAAGATTTAGCCTAATTTTGATGTTTTCATGGATATCTAGCTACTTTCACTGCGAAACACGTTATTTCGTTGAATTTCATCGTTTCGTGAATGTTTCCTGAAATAACCATGTTTTAGGGAGGTTTATGCTTAATTTTGATGTTTTCTTAGATATCAAGCTACTTTCACGGCGAAACACGTTATTTCGATGAATTTCATCGTTTCATGAATGTTTCGTGAAATAACCATGATTTAGAGAAGATTTAGCTTAATTTTAATGCATTCATAGATATCTTTCTACTTTCACTGCGAAACACGTTATTTCGTTGAATTTCATCTTTTCATGAATCTTTCGTGAAATAACCATGTTTCAGCGGAGATTTTGCTTAATTTTGATTTTTCATGGATATCTAGTTACTTTCACTGCGAAACTCGTTATTTCGTTAAATTCTATCTTTTCATGAATGTTTCGTGAAATAACCATGTTTCAGGGAAGATTTAGCTTAATTTTTATGTTTTCATAGATATCAAGCTACTTTCACTGCGAAACACGTTGTTTCGATGAATTTCATCGTTTCATGAATGTTTCGTGAAATAACCATGATTTAGAGAAGATTTAGCTTAATCTTGTTGCTTTCATAGATATCTTGCTACTTTCACTGCGAAACACGTTATTTCGCTGAATTTCATCGTTTCATGTATGTTTCGTGAAGTAACCAGGTTTTAGCGAAGATTTAGATTAATTTTGATGTTCTCATGGATATCAAGCTACTTTCACTGCGAAACACGTTATTTCGATGAATTTCATCGTTTCATGAATGTTTCGTCAAATAAGCATGATTTAGCGGAGATTTAGCTTAATTTTGATGCTTTCATAGATATCTTGCTACTTTCACTGCGAAACACGTTATTACGTAGAATTTCATCTTTTCAAGAATGTTTCGTGAAATAACCATGATTTTGCGGAGATTTAACTTAATTTCGATGTTTTCATAGATATGTTGCTACTTTCACTGCGAAACACGTTGTTTCGTTGAATTTAATCGTATGATGAATGTTTCGTGAAATAAACTTGATTCAGCGGAGATTTAGCTTAATTTTGATGTTTTCATGGATATCTAGCTACTTTCGCTGCGAAACACGTTATTACGATGAATTTCATCGTTTCATGAATGTTTCGTGAAATAACCATGATTTAGTGAAGATTTAGCTTAATTTTGATGCTTTCATAGATATCTTGCTACTTTCACTGCGAAACACGTTATTTCGTAGAATTTCATCGTTTCATGAATGTTTCGTGAAATAACCATGATTTAGCGAAGATTTAGCCTAATTTTGATGTTTTCAGTGATATCTAGCTACTTTCAATGCGAAAAACGTTATTTCGTTGAGTTTCATAGTTTGATGAATGTTTCGTGAAATAACCATATTTTAGCGAAGATTTAGATTAATTTTGATGTTTCATAGATATCAAGCTACTTTCACTGCGAAAAACGTTATTTCGTTGAATTTCATCGTTTTATGAATGTTTCGTGAAATAAACATTATTCAGCGGAGATTTAGCTTAATTTTGATGTTTTCATGGATATCTAGCTACTTTCACTGCGAAACTCGTTATTTCGTTGAATTTCATCGATTTATGAATGTGTCGTGAAATAACCATGATTTAGCGAAGATTTAGCTTACTTTCACTGCGAAAAACGATATTGCGTTGAATTTCATCGTATGATGAATGTTACGTGAAATAAAAATGATTCAGCGGAGATTTAGCTTAATTTTGATGTGTGCATGGATATCATGCTACTTTCATTGCGAAACACGTTATTTCGTTGAATTTCATCGTTTCATGAATGTTTCGTGAAATAACCATGTTTTAGCGAAGATATAGCTTAATTTTGATGTTTTCATAGATATCAAGCTACTTTCACTGCGAAACACGTTATTTCGTATAATTCATCGTTTCATGAATGTTTTTTGAAATAACCATGTTTTAACGAAGATTTAGCTTAATTTTGATGTTTTCATAGATATCAAGCTACTTTCACTGGAAATTATGCTACTTTCACTGCGAAACACGATACTACGTTGAATTTAATCGTATGATGATTGTTTCGTGAAATAAACTTGATTCAGCGGAGATTTAGCTTAATTTTTATGTTTTCATGGATATCTAGCTGCTTTCACTGCGAAACTCGTTATTTCGTTGAATTTCATCGTTTCATGAACGTTTCGTGAAATAACCATGATTTAGCGAAGGTTTAGACTAATTTTGAAGTTTTCATGCACTTCTAGCTACTTTCAATCCGAAACACGTTATTTCGTTGAGTTTCCTCGTTTCTTGAACGTTTCGTCAAATACTCATGATTTATCGGAGATTTAGCTTAATTTTAATGTTTTCATAGATATCTTGCTACTTTCACTACGAACCACGGTATTTCGTTGAATTTCCTCGTATTATGAATGTTTCGTGAAATAACCATGATTTATCGAAGTTTTAGCCTAATTTTGATGTTTTCATGGATATCTAGCTACTTTCACTGCGAAACTCGTTATTTCGATGAATTTCAGCGTTTCGTGATTGTTTCGTGAAATAACCATGATTTAGAGAAGATTTAGCCTAATTTTGAAGTTCTCATGGATATCTAGCTACCTTCAATGCGAAACACGTTATTTCTTTGAGTTTCATCGTTTCATGAACGTTTCGTCAAATAAGCATGATTTAGCGGAGATTTAGCTTAATTTTGATGTTTTCAATGATATCTTGCTACTTTCACTGCGAAACACGTTATTTCGTTGAATTTCATCGTATGATAAATGTTTCGTGAAATAAACATGATTCAGCGGAGATTTAGCGTAATTTGGATGTTTTCATAGATATTATGCTACTTTCACTGCGAAACACGATATTTCGTTGAATTTCATCGTTTCATGAATGTTTCGTGAAATAACCATGATTTAGCGGATATTTAGACTAATTTTGATGTTTTCATGGATATCTAGCTACTTTCACTGCGAAACTCGTTTTTTCGTTGAGTTTCATCGTTTCATGAATGTTTCGTGAAATAACAATGATTTAGAGGAGATTCAGCTAAATTTTGATGCTTTCATAGATATCTTGCTACTTTCACTGCGAAACACGTTATTTCGTTGATTTTCATCGTTTCATGAATGTTTCGTGAAATAACCATGTTTTAGCGAAGATTAAGCTTAATTTTGATGTTCTCATAGATATCAAACTTCTTTCACTGCGAAACACGTTATTTCGATGAATTTCATCGTTTCATGAATGTTTCGTGAACTAACCATGATTTAGTTAAGATTTAGCTTCATTTTAATGCTTTCATATATATCTTGATACTTTCACTGCGAAACACGTTATTTCGTTGAATTTAATATTTTCATGAATGTTTCGTGAAATAACCATGATTTCGCGGAGATTAAACTTAATTTTGATGTTTTCATAGATGTCTTGCTACTTTCACTGCGAAACACGTAATTCCGTTGAATTTCATCTTTTCATGAATCTTTCGTGAAATAACCATGTTTCAGCGGAGATTTAGCTTAATTTTGATGTTTTCATGGATATCTAGCTACTTTCACTGCGAAACTCGTTATTTCGTTAAATTTTATCTTTTCATGAATGTTTCGTGAAATAACCATGATTCAGCGGAGATTTATCTTAATTTTGATGTGTGCATGGATATCATGCTACTTTCATTGCGAAACACGTTATTTCGTTGAATTTCATCGTTTCATGAATGTTTCGTGAAATAACCATGTTTTAGCGAAGATATAGCTTAATTTTGATGTTTTCGTAGATATCAAGCTACTTTCACTGCGAAACACGTTATTTCGTTTAATTTCATCGTTTCATGAATGTTTTCTGAAATAACCATGTTTTAACGAAGATTTAGCTTAATTTTGATGTTTTCATAGATATCAAGCTACTTTCACTGGAAATTATGCTACTTTCACTGCGAAACACGATATTACGTTGAATTTAATCGTTTCATGAATGTTTCGTGAAATAACCATGATTTAGCGAAGGTTTAGACTAATTTTGAAGTTTTCATTCATATCTAGCTACTTTCAATCCGAAACACGTTATTTCGTTGAGTTTCATCGTTTCTTGAACGTTTCGTCATATACTCATGATTTATCGGAGATTTAGCTTAATTTTAATGTTTTCATAGATATCTTGCTACTTTCACTGCGAACCACGGTATTTCGTTGAATTTCCTCGTATTATGAATGTTTCGTGAAATAACCATGATTTATCGAAGTTTTAGCCTAATTTTGATGTTTTCATGGATATCTAGCTACTTTCACTGCGAAACTCGTTATTTCGATGAATTTCATCGTTTCGTGATTGTTTCGTGAAATAACCATGATTTAGAGAAGATTTAGCCTAATTTTGATGTTCTCATGGATATCTAGCTACCTTCAATGCGAAACACGTTATTTCTTTGAGTTTCATCGTTTCATGAACGTTTCGTCAAATAACCATGATTTGGCGGACATTTAGCTTAATTTTGATGTTTTCAATGATATCTTGCTACTTTCACTGCGAAACACGTTATTTCGTTGAATTTCATCGTATGATATATGTTTCGTGAAATAAACATGATTCAGCGGAGATTTAGCGTAATTTGGATGTTTTCATAGATATTATGCTACTTTCACTGCGAAACACGATATTACGTTGAATTTCATCGTTTCATGAATGTTTCGTGAAATAACCATGATTTAGCGGATATTTAGACTAATTTTGATGTTTTCATGGATATCTAGCTACTTTCACTGCGAAACTGGTTTGTTCGTTGAGTTTCATCGTTTCATGAATGTTTCGTGAAATAACAATGATTTAGTGGAGATTTAGCTAAATTTTGATGCTTTCATAGATATCTTGCAACTTTCACTGCGAAACACGTTATTTCGTTGATTTTCATCGTTTCATGTATGTTTCGTGAAATAACCATGTTTTAGCGAAGATTTAGCTTAATTTTGATGTTCTCATAGATATCAAACTACTTTCACTGCGAAAAACGTTATTTCGAAGAATTTCATCGTTTCATGAATGTTTCGTGAACTAACCATGATTTAGTTAAGATTTAGCTTCATTTTAATGCTTTCATATAAATCTTGATACTTTCACTGCGAAACACGTTATTTCGTTGAATTTCATCTTTTCATGAATGTTTCGTGAAATAACCATGATTTTGCGGAGATTAAACTTAATTTTGATGTTTTCATATATGTCTTGCTACTTTCACTGCGAAACGCGTTATTTCGTTGAATTTCATCGTTTCACAAATCTTTCGTGAAATAACCATGATATAGCGAAGATTCAGCTTAATTTTGATGTTTTCATAGATATCAAGATACTTTCACTGCGAAACACGTTATTTCGATGAATTTCATCGTTTCATGAATGTTTCGTGAAATAACCATGTTTTAGAGAAGATTTAGCCTAATTTTGATGCTTTCATAGATATCTTGCTTCTTTCACTGCGAAACACGTTATTCCGTTGAATTTCATCTTTTAATGAATCTTTCGTGAAATAACCATGTTTCAGCGAAGATTTAGATTAATTTTGATGTTTTCATAGATATCTTGCTACTTTCACTGCGAAACACGTTATTTCGTTGAATTTCACCGATTCATGAATGTTTCGTGGAATAGCCATGATAGCGAAGATTTAGCCTAATTTTGATGTTTTCATGGATATCTAGCTACTTTCAGTGCGAAACACGTTATTTCGTTGAATTTCATCGTTTCGTGAATGTTTCCTGAAATAACCATGTTTTAGGAGTTTAGCTTAATTTGATGTTTCTAGATATCTTGCTACTTTCACTGCGAAACACGTTATTTCGTTGAATTTCATCGTTATGAATGTTTCGTGAATACCATGATAGCGAAGATTAGCCTAATTGATGTTTTCATGATATCTAGCTACTTTCACTGCGAAACACGTTATTTCGTTGAATTTCATCGTTTCGTGAATGTTTCCTGAAATAACCATGTTTTAGGGAGGTTTATGCTTAATTTTGATGTTTTCTTAGATATCAAGCTACTTTCCCGGCGAAACACGTTATTTCGATGAATTTCATCGTTTCATGAATGTTTCGTGAAATAACCATGATTTAGAGAAGATTTAGCTTAATCTTGTTGCTTTCACAGATATCTTGCTACTTTCACTGCGAAACACGTTATTTCGTTGAATTTCAACGTTTCATGTATGTTTCGTGAAATAACCAGGTTTTAGCGAAGATTTAGCTTAATTTTGATGTTCTCATGGATATCAAGCTACTTTCACTGCGAAACACGTTATTTCGATGAATTTCATCGTTTCATGAATGTTTCGTGAAATAACCATGATTTAGTGAAGATTTAGCTTAATTTTGATGCTTTCATAGATATCTTGCTACTTTCACTGCGAAACACGTTATTTCGTAGAATTTCATCTTTTCATGCATGTTTCGCGAAATAACCATGATTTTGCGGAGATTTAACTTAATTTTGATGTTTTCATAGATATGTTACTACTTTCACTGCGAAACACGTTATTTCGTCGAATTTCATCGTTTCATGAATGTTTTTTGAAATAACCATGTTTTAACGAAGATTTAGCTTAATTTCGATGTTTTCATAGATATCAAGCTACTTTCACTGCGAACCACGGTATTTCGTTGAATTTCCTCGTATTATGAATGTTTTGTGAAATAACCATTATTTATCGAAGTTTTAGCCTAATTTTGATGTTTTCATGGATATCTAGCTACTTTCACTGCGAAACACTTTATTTCGTTGAATTTCATCTTTTCATGAATGCTTCTTGAATTAACAATGATTTAGCGGTGATTTAGCTTAATTTTGATGCTTTCATAGATATATTGCTATTTTAACTGCGAAACACGTTATTTCGTTGAATTTCATCGTTTCATGAATGTTTCGAGAAATAACCATGTTTTAGCGAAAATTTAGATTACTTTTGATGGTTTCATAGATATCAAGCTTCTTTCACTGCGAAACGCGTTATTTCGTTGAATTTCATCGTTTCATGAATGTTTCGTGAAATAACCATGATTTAGCGCAGATTTAGCCTAATTTTGATGTATTCATGGATATCTATCTACTTTCACTGCGAAACACGTTATTTCGTTGAATTTCATCGTTTCATGTATGTTTCCAGAAATAACCATGTTTTAGGGAGGTTTTAGCTTATTTTTGATGTTTTCATAGATATCAAGCTACTGTCACTGCGAATCACGTTATTTCGTTGAATGTCATCGTTTCATTAATGTTTCGTGAAATAACCATGATTTAGAGAAGATTTAGCTTAATTTTGATGCTTTCATAGATATCTTGCTACTTTCACTGCGAAACACGTTATTTCGTTGAATTTCATCTTTTCATGAATGTTTCGTGAAATAAGCATGTTTCAGCGGAGATTTAGCTTAATTTCGATGTTTTCATGGATATCTAGCTACTTTCACTGCGAAACTCGTTATTTCGTTAAATTTTATCTTTTCATGAATGTTTCGTGAAATAACCATGATTTAGCGAAGATTTAGCCTAATTTTGATGCTTTCATAGATATCTTGCTACTTTCACTGCGAAACACGTTATTTCGTTAAATTTCATCTTTTCATGAATGTTTCGTGAATTAACCATGTTTTAGCGAAGATTTAGATTAATTTTGATGTTTTCATAAATATCTTGCTACTTTCACTGCGAAACACATTATTTCGTTGAATTTAATCGTTTCATGAATGTTTCGTGAAATAACCATGATTTAGTTAAGATTTAGCTTAATTTTGATGCTTTCATAGATATCTTGCTACTTTCACTGCGAAACACGTTATTTCGTTGAATTTCATCGTTTCATGAATGTTTTTTGAAATAACCATGTTTTAGCGAAGATTTAGCTTAATTTTGATGTTTTCATAGATATCAAGCAACTTTCACTGGAAATTATGCTACTTACACTGCGAAACACGATATTTCGTTGAATTTAATCGTATGATGAATGTTTCGTGAAATAAACATGATTCAGCTGAGATTTAGCTTAATTTTGATGTTTTCATGGATATCTAGCTGCTTTCACTGCGAAACTCGTTATTTCGTTGAATTTCATCGTTTCATGAATGTTTCGTTAAATAACCATGATTTAGAGAAGATTTAGCTTAATTTTGATGCTTTCATAGATATCTTGCTACTTTCACTGCGAAACACGTTATTTCGATGAATTTCATCGTTTCATGAATGTTTCGTGAAATAACCATGATTTAGCGAAGATTTAGCTTAATTTTGATGTTTTCATGGATATCTAGCTACTTTCACTGCGAAACACGTTATTTCGTTGAATTTCATCGTTTCATGTATGTTTCCAGAAATAACCATGTTTTAGGGAGGTTTTAGCTTATTTTTGATGTTTTCATAGATATCAAGCTACTGTCACTGCGAATCACGTTATTTCGTTGAATGTCATCGTTTCATTAATGTTTCGTGAAATAACCATGATTTAGAGAAGATTTAGCTTAATTTTGATGCTTTCATAGATATCTTGCTACTTTCACTGCGAAACACGTTATTTCGTTGAATTTCATCTTTTCATGAATGTTTCGTGAAATAAGCATGTTTCAGCGGAGATTTAGCTTAATTTCGATGTTTTCATGGATATCTAGCTACTTTCACTGCGAAACTCGTTATTTCGTTAAATTTTATCTTTTCATGAATGTTTCGTGAAATAACCATGATTTAGCGAAGATTTAGCCTAATTTTGATGCTTTCATAGATATCTTGCTACTTTCACTGCGAAACACGTTATTTCGTTAAATTTCATCTTTTCATGAATGTTTCGTGAATTAACCATGTTTTAGCGAAGATTTAGATTAATTTTGATGTTTTCATAAATATCTTGCTACTTTCACTGCGAAACACATTATTTCGTTGAATTTAATCGTTTCATGAATGTTTCGTGAAATAACCATGATTTAGTTAAGATTTAGCTTAATTTTGATGCTTTCATAGATATCTTGCTACTTTCACTGCGAAACACGTTATTTCGTTGAATTTCATCGTTTCATGAATGTTTTTTGAAATAACCATGTTTTAGCGAAGATTTAGCTTAATTTTGATGTTTTCATAGATATCAAGCAACTTTCACTGGAAATTATGCTACTTACACTGCGAAACACGATATTTCGTTGAATTTAATCGTATGATGAATGTTTCGTGAAATAAACATGATTCAGCTGAGATTTAGCTTAATTTTGATGTTTTCATGGATATCTAGCTGCTTTCACTGCGAAACTCGTTATTTCGTTGAATTTCATCGTTTCATGAATGTTTCGTGAAATAACCATGATTTAGAGAAGATTTAGCTTAATTTTGATGCTTTCATAGATATCTAGCTACTTTCACTGCGAAAGCATTATTTCGTTAAATTTTATCTTTTCATGAATGTTTCGTGAAATAACCATGATTTAGCGAAGATTTAGCCTAATTTTGATGCTTTCATAGATATCTTGCTACTTTCACTGCGAAACACGTTATTTCGTTAAATTTCATCTTTTCATGAATGTTTCGTGAATTAACCATGTTTTAGCGAAGATTTAGATTAATTTTGATGTTTTCATAAATATCTTGCTACTTTCACTGCGAAACACGTTATTTCGTTGAATTTAATCGTTTCATGAATGTTTCGTGAAATAACCATGATTTAGTTAAGATTTAGCTTAATTTTGATGCTTTCATAGATATCTTGCTACTTTCACTGCGAAACACGTTATTTCGTTGAATTTCATCGTTTCATGAATGTTTTTTGAAATAACCATGTTTTAGCGAAGATTTAGCTTAATTTTGATGTTTTCATAGATATCAAGCAACTTTCACTGGAAATTATGCTACTTACACTGCGAAACACGATATTTCGTTGAATTTAATCGTATGATGAATGTTTCGTGAAATAAACATGATTCAGCTGAGATTTAGCTTAATTTTGATGTTTTCATGGATATCTAGCTGCTTTCACTGCGAAACTCGTTATTTCGTTGAATTTCATCGTTTCATGAATGTTTCGTTAAATAACCATGATTTAGAGAAGATTTAGCTTAATTTTGATGCTTTCATAGATATCTTGCTACTTTCACTGCGAAACACGTTATTTCGATGAATTTCATCGTTTCATGAATGTTTCGTGAAATAACCATGATTTAGCGACGATTTAGCCTAATTTTGATGTTTTCATGGATATCTAGCTACTTTCACTGCGAAACACGTTATTTCGTTGAATTTCATCGTTTCATGAATGTTTCCTGAAATAACCATGTTTTAGGGAGGTTTTAGCTTAATTTAGATGTTTTCATAGATATCAAGCTACTTTCACTGCGAAACACGTTGTTTCGATGAATTTCATCGTTTCATGAATGTTTCGTGAAATAACCATGATTTAGAGAAGATTTAGCCTAATTTTAATGCATTCATAGATATCTTTCTACTTTCACTGCGAAACACGTTATTTCGTTGAATTTCATCTTTTCATGAATCTTTCGTGAAATAACCATGTTTCAGCGGAGATTTAGCTTAATTTTGATGTTTTCATGGATATCTAGCTACTTTCACTGCGAAACTCGTTATTTCGTTAAATTTTGTCATTCATGAATGTTTCGTGAAATAACCATGTTTTAGGGAAGTTTCAGCTTAATTTTGATGTTTTCATAGATATCATGTTACTTTCACTACGAAACACGTTATTTCGTTAAATTTCATCTTTTCATGAATGTTTCGTGAATTAACCATGTTTTAGCGAAGATTTAGATTAATTTTGATGTTTTCATAGATATCTTGCTACTTTCACTGCGAAACACGTTATTTCGTTGAATTTCATAGTTTCATGAATGTTTCGTGGAGTAACGATGATTTAGCGAAGATTTAGCATAATTTTGATGTTTTCATGGATATCTAGCTACTTTCACTGCGAAACACGTTATTTCGTTGAATTTCACCGTTTCATGAATGTTTCCTGAAATACCATGTTTTAGGGAGGTTTAAGCTTAATTTTGATGTTTTCATAGATATCAAGCTACTTTCACTGCGAAACACGTTATTTCGATGAATTTCATCGTTTCACGAATGTTTCGTGAAATACCATGATTTAGAGAAGATTTAGCTTAATTTTAATGCATTCATAGATATCTTTCTACTTTCACTGCGAAACACGTTATTTCGTTGAATTTCATCTTTTCATGAATCTTTCGTGAAATAACCATGTTTCAGCGGAGATTTAGCTTCATTTTGATGTTTTCATGGATATCTAGCTACTTTCACTGCGAAACTCGTTATTTCGTTAAATTTTATCTTTTCATGAATGTTTCGTGAAATATCCATGTTTTAGGGGAGATTTAGCTTAATTTTGATGTTTTCATAGATATCAAGCTACTTTCACTGCGAAACACGTTATTTCGATGAATTTCATCGTTTCATGAATGTTTCGTGAAATAACCATGATTTAGAGAAGATTTAGCTTAATCTTGATGCTTTCATAGATATCTTGCTACTTTCACTGCGAAGCACGTTATTTTGTTGAATTTCATCTTTTCATGAATGTTTCGTGAAATAACCATGTTTCAGCGGAGATTTAGCTTAATTTTGATGTTTTCATGGATATCTAGCTACTTTCACTGCGAAACTCGTTATTTCGTTAAATTTTATCTTTTCATGAATGTTTCGTGAAATAACGATGATTTAGCGAAGATTTATCCTAATTTCGATGCTTTCATAGATATCTTGCTACTTTCACTGCGAAACCCGTTATTTCGTTAAATTTCATCTTCTCATGAATGTTTCGTGAATTAACCATGTTTTAGCGAAGATTTAGATTAATTTTGATGTTTTCATAAATATCTTTCTACTTTCACTGCGAAACACGTTATTTCGTTGAATTTCATCTTTTCATGAATCTTTCGTGAAATAACCATGTATCAGCGGAGATTTAGCGTAATTTTGATGTTTTCATGGATATCTAGCTACTTTCACTGCGAAACACGTTATTTCGTTGAATTTCATCGTTTCATGAATCTTTCCTGAAATAACCATGTTTTAGGGAGGTTTAAGCTTAATTTTGATGTTTTCATAGATATCAAGCTACTTTCACTGCGAAACACGTTATTTCGATGAATTTCATCGTTTTATGATTGTTTCGTGAAATAACCATGATTTAGCGAAGATTTAGCTTAATTTTGATGTTTTCATGGATATCTAGCTACTTTCACTGCGAAACTCGTTATTTCGTTAAATTTTATCTTTTCATGAATGTTTCGTGAAATAACCATGTTTTAGGGAAGATTTAGCTTAATTTTGATGTTTTCATAGATATCAAGCTACTTTCACTGCGAAACACGTTATTTCGTAGAATTTCATCTTTTCATGAATGTTTCGTGAAATAACCATGATTTTGCGGAGATTTAACTTAATTTTGATGTTTTCATAGATATGTTGCTACTTTCACTGCGAAACACGTTATTTCGTTCAATTTCATCGCTTCATGATTGTTTTTTGAAATAACCGTGTTTCAACGAAGATTTAGCTTAATTTTGATGTTTTCATAGATATCAAGCTACTTTCACTGGAAATTATGCTACTTTCACTGCGAAACACGATATTTCGTTGAATTTAATCGTATGATGAATGTTTCGTGAAAAAAACTTGATTCAGCGGAGATTTAGCTTAATTTTTATGTTTTCATGGATATCTAGCTGCTTTCACTGCGAAACTCGTTATTTCGCTGAATTTCATCGTTTAATGAATGCTTCGTGAAATAACCATGATTTAGCGAAGATTTAGACTAATTTTGAGGTTTTCATGCATATCTAGCTACTTTCAAACCGAAACACGTTATTTCGTTGAGTTTCATCGTTTCTTGAACGTTTCGTCAATTACTCATGATTTATCGTAGGTTTAGCTTAATTTTAATGTTTTCATAGATATCTTGCTACTTTCACTGCGAACCACGGTATTTCGTTGAATTTCCTCGTATTATGAATGTTTCGTGAAATAACCATGATTTATCGAAGATTTAGCCTAATTTTGATGTTTTCATGGATATCTAGCTACTTTCACTGCGAAACACGTTATTTCGATGAATTTCATCGTTTCATGAATGTTTCGTGAAATAACCATGATTTAGCGGAGATTTAGCTTAATTTTGATGTTTTCATGGATATCTATCTACTTTCACTGCGAAACACGTTTTTTCGTTGAGTTTCATCGTTTCATGAATGTTTCGTGAAATAACAATGATTTAGTGGAGATTTAGCTAAATTTTGATGCTTTCATAGATATCTTGCTACTTTCACTGCGAAACACGTTATTTCGTTGATTTTCATCGTTTCATGTATGTTTCGTGAAATAACCATGTTTTAGCGAAGATTTAGCTTAATTTTGATGTTCTCATAGATATCAAACTACTTTCACTGCGAAAAACGTTATTTCGAAGAATTTCATCGTTTCATGAATGTTTCGTGAACTAACCATGATTTAGTTAAGATTTAGCTTCATTTTAATGCTTTCATATAAATCTTGATACTTTCACTGCGAAACACGTTATTTCGTTGAATTTCATCTTTTCATGAATGTTTCGTGAAATAACCATGATTTTGCGGAGATTAAACTTAATTTTGATGTTTTCATAGATGTCTTGCTACTTTCACTGCGAAACGCGTTGTTTCGTTGAATTTCATCGTTTCACAAATCTTTCGTGAAATAACCATGATATAGCGAAGATTCAGCTTAATTTTGATGTTTTCATAGATATCAAGATACTTTCACTGCGAAACACGTTATTTCGATGAATTTCATGGTTTCATGAATGTTTCGTGAAATAACCATGTTTTAGAGAAGATTTAGTCTAATTTTGATGCTTTCATAGATATCTTGCTTCTTTCACTGCGAAACACGTTATTCCGTTGAATTTCATCTTTTCATGAATCTTTCGTGAAATAACCATGTTTCAGCGAAGATTCAGATTAATTTTGATGTTTTCATATATATCTTGCTACTTTCACTGCGAAACACGTTATTTCGTTGAATTTCACCGATTCATGAATGTGTCGTGGAATAGCCATGATAGCGAAGATTTAGCCTAATTTTGATGTTTTCATGGATATCTAGCTACTTTCACTGCGAAACACGTTATTTCGTTGAATTTCATCGTTTCGTGAATGTTTCCTGAAATAACCATGTTTTAGGGAGGTTTATGCTTAATTTTGATGTTTTCTTAGATATCAAGCTACTTTCCCGGCGAAACACGTTATTTCGATGAATTTCATCGTTTCATGAATGTTTCGTGAAATAACCATGATTTAGAGAAGATTTAGCTTAATCTTGTTGCTTTCACAGATATCTTGCTACTTTCACTGCGAAACACGTTATTTCGTTGAATTTCAACGTTTCATGTATGTATCGTGAAATAACCAGGTTTTAGCGAAGATTTAGCTTAATTTTGATGTTCTCATGGATATCAAGCTACTTTCACGGCGAAACACGTTATTTCGATGAATTTCATCGTTTCATGAATGTTTCGTGAAATAACCATGATTTAGAGAAGATTTAGCTTAATTTTGATGCTTTCATTGATATCTTGCTACTTTCACTGCGAAACACGTTATTTCGTAGAATTTCATCTTTTCATGCATGTTTCGCGAAATAACCATGATTTTGCGGAGATTTAACTTAATTTTGATGTTTTCATAGATATGTTACTACTTTCACTGCGAAACACGTTATTTCGTCGAATTTCATCGTTTCATGAATGTTTTTTGAAATAACCATGTTTTAACGAAGATTTAGCTTAATTTCGATGTTTTCATAGATATCAAGCTACTTTCACTGCGACCCACGGTATTTCGTTGAATTTCCTCGTATTATGAATGTTTCGTGAAATAACCATTATTTATCGAAGTTTTAGCCTAACTTTAATGTTTTCATGGATATCTAGCTACTTTCACTGCGAAACACTTTATTTCGTTGAATTTCATCTTTTCATGAATGCTTCTTGAATTAACAATGATTTAGCGGTGATTTAGCTTAATTTTGATGCTTTCATAGATATATTGCTATTTTAACTGCGAAACACGTTATTTCGTTGAATTTCATCGTTTCATGAATGTTTCGTGATATAACCATGTTTTAGCGAAAATTTAGATTACTTTTGATGGTTTCGTAGATATCAAGCTTCTTTCACTGCGATACGCGTTATTTTGTTGAATTTCATCGTTTCATGAATGTTTCGTGAAATAACCATGATTTAGCGCAGATTTAGCCTAATTTTGATGTATTCATGGATATCTATCTACTTTCACTGCGAAACACGTTATTTCGTTGAATTTCATCGTTTCATGTATGTTTCCAGAAATAACCATGTTTTAGGGAGGTTTTAGCTTATTTTTGATGTTTTCATAGATATCAAGCTACTGTCACTGCGAATCACGTTATTTCGTTGAATGTCATCGTTTCATTAATGTTTCGTGAAATAACCATGATTTAGAGAAGATTTAGCTTAATTTTGATGCTTTCATAGATATCTAGCTACTTTCACTGCGAAACTCGTTATTTCGTTAAATTTCATCTTTTCATGAATGTTTCGTGAAATAAGCATGTTTCAGCGGAGATTTAGCTTAATTTCGATGTTTTCATGGATATCTAGCTACTTTCACTGCGAAACTCGTTATTTCGTTAAATTTTATCTTTTCATGAATGTTTCGTGAAATAACCATGATTTAGCGAAGATTTAGCCTATTTTTGATGCTTTCATAGATATCTTGCTACTTTCACTGCGAAACACGTTATTTCGTTAAATTTCATCTTTTCATGAATGTTTCGTGAATTAACCATGTTTTAGCGAAGATTTAGATTAATTTTGATGTTTTCATAAATATCTTGCTACTTTCACTGCGAAACACGTTATTTCGTTGAATTTAATCGTTTCATGAATGTTTCGTGAAATAACCATGATTTAGTTAAGATTTAGCTTAATTTTGATGCTTTCATAGATATCTTGCTACTTTCACTGCGAAACACGTTATTTCGTTGAATTTCATCGTTTCATGAATGTTTTTTGAAATAACCATGTTTTAGCGAAGATTTAGCTTAATTTTGATGTTTTCATAGATATCAAGCAACTTTCACTGGAAATTATGCTACTTACACTGCGAAACACGATATTTCGTTGAATTTAATCGTATGATGAATGTTTCGTGAAATAAACATGATTCAGCTGAGATTTAGCTTAATTTTGATGTTTTCATGGATATCTAGCTGCTTTCACTGCGAAACTCGTTATTTCGTTGAATTTCATCGTTTCATGAATGTTTCGTTAAATAACCATGATTTAGAGAAGATTTAGCTTAATTTTGATGCTTTCATAGATATCTTGCTACTTTCACTGCGAAACACGTTATTTCGATGAATTTCATCGTTTCATGAATGTTTCGTGAAATAACCATGATTTAGCGACGATTTAGCCTAATTTTGATGTTTTCATGGATATCTAGCTACTTTCACTGCGAAACACGTTATTTCGTTGAATTTCATCGTTTCATGAATGTTTCCTGAAATAACCATGTTTTAGGGAGGTTTTAGCTTAATTTAGATGTTTTCATAGATATCAAGCTACTTTCACTGCGAAACACGTTGTTTCGTTAAATTTCATCTTTTCATGAATGTTTCGTGAATTAAGCATGTTTTAGCGAAGATTTAGATTAATTTTGATGTTTTCATAGATATCTTGCTACTTTCACTGCGAAACACGTTATTTCGTTGAATTTCATCGTTTCATGAATGTTTCGTGGAATAACGATGATTTAGCGAAGATTTAGCATAATTTTGATGTTTTCATGGATATCAAGCTACTTTCACTGCGAAACACGTTATTTCGTTGAATTTCACCGTTTCATGAATGTTTCCTGAAATACCATGTTTTAGGGAGGTTTAAGCTTAATTTTGATGTTTTCATAGATATCAAGCTACTTTCACTGCGAAACACGTTATTTCGATGAATTTCATCGTTTCTCGAATGTTTCGTGAAATACCATGATTTAGAGAAGATTTAGCTTAATTTTAATGCATTCATAGTTATCTTTCTACTTTCACTGCGAAACACGTTATTTCGTTGAATTTCATCTCTTCATGAATCTTTCGTGAAATAACCATGTTTCAGCGGAGATTTAGCTTAATTTTGATGTTTTCATGGATATCTAGCTACTTTCACTGCGAAACTCGTTATTTCGTTAAATTTTATCTTTTCATGAATGTTTCGTGAAATAACCATGTTTTAGGGGAGATTTAGCTTAATTTTGATGTTTTCATAGATATCAAGTTACTTTCACTGCGAAACACGTTATTTCGATGAATTTCATCGTTTCATGAATGTTTCGTGAAATAACCATGATTTAGAGAAGATTTAGCTTAATCTTGATGCTTTCATAGATATCTTGCTACTTTCACTGCGAAGCACGTTATTTTGTTGAATTTCATCTTCTCATGAATGTTTCGTGAATTAACCATGTTTTAGCGAAGATTTAGATTAATTGTGATGTTTTCATAAATATCTTTCTACTTTCACTGCGAAACACGTTATTTCGTTGAATTTCATCTTTTCATGAATCTTTCGTGAAATAACCATGTTTCAGCATAGATTTAGCGTAATTTTGATGTTTTCATGGATATCTAGCTACTTTCACTGCGAAACACGTTATTTCGTTGAATTTCATCGTTTCATGAATCTTTCCTGAAATAACCATGTTTTAGGGAGGTTTAAGCTTAATTTTGATGTTTTCATAGATATCAAGCTACTTTCACTGCGAAACACGTTATTTCGATGAATTTCATCGTTTTATGATTGTTTCGTGAAATAACCATGATTTAGCGAAGATTTAGCTTAATTTTGATGTTTTCATGGATATCTAGCTACTTTCACTGCGAAACTCGTTATTTCGTTAAATTTTATCTTTTCATGAATGTTTCGTGAAATAACCATGTTTTAGGGAAGATTTAGCTTAATTTTGATGTTTTCATAGATATCAAGCTACTTTCACTGCGAAACACGTTATTTCGTAGAATTTCATCTTTTCATGAATGTTTCGTGAAATAACCATGATTTTGCGGAGATTTAACTTAATTTTGATGTTTTCATAGATATGTTGCTACTTTCACTGCGAAACACGTTATTTCGTTCAATTTCATCGCTTCATGATTGTTTTTTGAAATAACCGTGTTTCAACGAAGATTTAGCTTAATTTTGATGTTTTCATAGATATCAAGCTACTTTCACTGGAAATTATGCTACTTTCACTGCGAAACACGATATTTCGTTGAATTTAATCGTATGATGAATGTTTCGTGAAATAAACTTGATTCAGCGGAGATTTAGCTTAATTTTTATGTTTTCATGGATATCTAGCTGCTTTCACTGCGAAACTCGTTATTTCGTTGAATTTCATCGTTTAATGAATGCTTCGTGAAATAACCATGATTTAGCGAAGATTTAGACTAATTTTGAGGTTTTCATGCATATCTAGCTACTTTCAATCCGAAACACGTTATTTCGTTGAGTTTCATCGTTTCTTGAACGTTTCGTCAATTACTCATGATTTATCGTAGATTTAGCTTAATTTTAATGTTTTCATAGATATCTTGCTACTTTCACTGCGAACCACGGTATTTCGTTGAATTTCCTCGTATTATGAATGTTTCGTGAAATAACCATGATTTATCGAAGATTTAGCCAAATTTTGATGTTTTCATGGATATCTAGCTACTTTCACTGCGAAACACGTTATTTCGTTGATTTTCATCTTTTCATGAATGCTTCTTGAATTAACAATGATTTAGCGGTGATTTAGCTTAATTTCGATGCTTTCATAGATATATTGCTATTTTCACTGCGAAACACGTTATTTCGTTGAAATTCATCGTTTCATGAATGTTTCGTGAAATAACCATGTTTTAGCGAAGAATTAGATTAATTTTGATGTTTTCATAGATATCAAGCAACTTTCCCTGCGAAACGCGTTATTTCGTTGAATTTCATCGTTTCATGAATGTTTCGTGAAATAACCATGATTTAACGAAGATTTATCCTAATTTTGATGTCTTCATGGATATCTAGCTACTTTCACTGCGAAACACGTTATTTCGTTGAATTTCATCGTTTCATGAATGTTTCGTGGAATAACCATGATTTAGCGAAGATTTAGCCTAATTTTGTTGTTTTAATGGATATCTAGCTACTTTCACTGCGAAACACGTTATTTCGTTGAATTACATCGTTTCATGAATGTTTCGTGAAATAACCATGTTTTAGGGAAGATTTAGCGTAATTTTGATGTTTTCATAGATATCAAGCTACTTTCACTGCGAAACACGTTATTTCGATGAATTTCATCGTTTCATGAATGTTTCGTGAAATAACCATGATTTAGAGAAGATTTAGCTTAATCTTGTTGCTTTCATTGATATCTTGCTACTTTCACTGCGAAACACGATATTTCGTTGAATTTCATCGTTTCATGTATGTTTCGTGAAATAACCATGTTTTAGCGATGATTTAGCTTAATTTTGATGTTCTCATGCATATCAAGCTACTTTCACTGCGAAACACGTTATTTCGTTGAATTTCATCGTTTCATGAATGTTTCGTGAAATAACCATGATTTAGAGAAGATTTAGCTTAATCTTGTTGCTTTCATAGATATCTTGCTACTTTCACTGCGAAACACGATATTTCGTTGAATTTCATCGTTTCATGTATGTTTCGTGAAATAACCATGTTTTAGCGATGATTTAGCTTAATTTTGATCTTCTCATGGATATCAAGCTACTTTCACTGCGAAACACGTTATTTCGATGAATTTCATCGTTTCATGAATGTTTCGTGATATAACCATGATTTGGAGAAGATTTAGCTTAATTTTGATGCTTTCATAGATATCTTGCTACTTTCACTGCGAAACACGTTATTTCGTTGAATTTCATCTTTTCATGAATGTTTCGTGAAATAACCATGTTTCAGCGGAGATTTAGCTTAATTTTGATGTTTTCATGGATATATAGCTACTTTCACAGCGAAACTCGTTATTTCGTTAAATTTTATCTTTTCATGAATGTTTCGTGAAATAACCATGATTTAGCGAAGATTTAGCCTAATTTTGATGCTTTCATAGATATCTTGCTACTTTCACTGCGAAACACGTTATTTCGTTAAATTTCATCTTTTCATGAATGTTTCGTGAATTAACCATGTTTTAGCGAACATTTAGATTAATTTTGATGTTTTCATAAATATCTTGCTACTTTCACTGCGAAACACGTTATTTCGTTGAATTTAATCGTTTCATGAATGTTTCGTGGAATAACCATGATTTATCGAAGATTTAGCCTAATTTTGATGTTTTCATGGATATCTAGATACTTTCACTGCGAAACACGTTATTTCGATGAATTTCATCGTTCCATGAATGTTTCGTGAAATAACCATGATTTAGTTAAGATTTAGCTTAATTTTGATGCTTTCATAGATATCTTGCTACTTTCACTGCGAAACACGTTATTTCGTTGAATTTCATCGTTTCATGAATGTTTTTTGAAATAACCATGTTTTAGCGAAGATTTAGCTTAATTTTGATGTTTTCATAGATATCAAGCAACTTTCACTAGAAATTATGCTACTTTCACTGCGAAACACGATATTTCGTTGAATTTAATCGTATGATGAATGTTTCGTGAAATAAACATGATTCAGCTGAGATTTAGCTTAATTTTGATGTTTTCATGGATATCTAGCTGCTTTCACTGCGAAACTCGTTATTTCGTTGAATTTCATCGTTTCATGAATGTTTCGTTAAATAACCATGATTTAGAGAAGATTTAGCTTAATTTTGATGCTTTCATAGATATCTTGCTACTTTCACTGCGAAACACGTTATTTCGATGAATTTCATCGTTTCATGAATGTTTCGTGAAATAACCATGATTTAGCGAAGATTTAGCCTAATTTTGATGTTTTCATGGATATCTAGCTACTTTCACTGCGAAACACGTTATTTCGTTGAATTTCATCGTTTCATGAATGTTTCCTGAAATAACCATGTTTTAGGGAGGTTTTAGCTTAATTTAGATGTTTTCATAGATATCAAGCTACTTTCACTGCGAAACACGTTGTTTCGATGAATTTCATCGTTTCATGAATGTTTCGTGAAATAACCATGATTTAGAGAAGATTTAGCCTAATTTTAATGCATTCATAGATATCTTTCTACTTTCACTGCGAAACACGTTATTTCGTTGAATTTCATCTTTTCATGAATCTTTCGTGAAATAACCATGTTTCAGCGGAGATTTAGCTTAATTTTGATGTTTTCATGGATATCTAGCTACTTTCACTGCGAAACTCGTTATTTCGTTAAATTTTGTCATTCATGAATGTTTCGTGAAATAACCATGTTTTAGGGAAGTTTCAGCTTAATTTTGATGTTTTCATAGATATCATGTTACTTTCACTGCGAAACACGTTATTTCGTTAAATTTCATCTTTTCATGAATGTTTCGTGAATTAACCATGTTTTAGCGAAGATTTAGATTAATTTTGATGTTTTCATAGATATCTTGCTACTTTCACTGCGAAACACGTTATTTCGTTGAATTTCATCGTTTCATGAATGTTTCGTGGAATAACGATGATTTAGTGAAGATTTAGCCTAATTTTGATGTTTTCATGGATATCTAGCTACTTTCACTGCGAAACACGTTATTTCGTTGAATTTCACCGTTTCATGAATGTTTCCTGAAATACCATGTTTTAGAGAGGTTTAAGCTTAATTTTGATGTTTTCATAGATATCAAGCTACTTTCACTGCGAAACACGTTATTTCGATGAATTTCATCGTTTCATGAATGTTTCGTGAAATAACCATGTTTTAGGGGAGATTTAGCTTAATTTTGATGTTTTCATCGATATCAAGCTACTTTCACTGCGAAACACGTTATTTCGATGAATTTCATCGTTTCATGAATGTTTCGTGAAATAACCATGATTTAGAGAAGATTTAGCTTAATCTTGATGCTTTCATAGATATCTTGCTACTTTCACTGCGAAGCACGTTATTTCGTTAAATTTTATCTTTTCATGAATGTTTCGTGAAATAACGATGATTTAGCGAAGATTTATCCTAATTTTGATGCTTTCATAGATATCTTGCTACTTTCACCGCGAAACCCGTTATTTCGTTAAATTTCATCTTTTCATGAACGTTTCGTGAATTAACCATGTTTTAGCGAAGATTTAGATTAATTTTGATGTTTTCATAAATATCTTGCTACTTTCACTGCGAAACACGTAATTTCGTTGAATTTCATCGTTTCATGAATGTTTCGTGGAATAACCATGATTTAGCGAAGATTTAGCGTAATTTTGATGTTTTCATGGATATCTAGCTACTTTCACTGCGAAACACGTTATTTCGTTCAATTTCATCGTTTCATGAATGTTTCCTGAAATAACCATGTTTTAGGGAGGTTTAAGCTTAATTTTGATGTTTTCATTGGTATCAAGCTACTTTCACTGCGAAACACGTTATTTCGATGAATTTCATCGTTTTATGATTGTTTCGTGAAATAACCATGATTTAGCGAAGATTTAGCTTAATTTTGATGTTTTCATGGATATCTAGCTACTTTCACTGCGAAACACGTTATTTCCTTGAATTTCATCGCTTCATGAATGTTTTTTGAAATAACCGTGTTTCAACGAAGATTTAGCTTAATTTTGATGTTTTCATAGATATCAAGCTACTTTAACTGGAAATTATGCTAGTTTCACTGCGAAACACGATATTCCGTTAAATTTAATCGTATGATGAATGTTTCGTGAAATAAACTTGATTCAGCGGAGATTTAGCTTAATTTTTATGTTTTCATGGATATCTAGCTGCTTTCACTGCGAAACTCGTTATTTCGTTGAATTTCATCGTTTCATGAATGCTTCGTGAAATAACCATGATTTAGCGAAGATTTAGACTAATTTTGAAGTTTTCATGCATATCTAGCTACTTTCAATCCGAAACACGTTATTTCGTTGAGTTTCATCGTTTCTTGAACGTTTCGTCAATTACTCATGATTTATCGGAGATTTAGCTTAATTTTAATGTTTTCATAGATATCTTGCTACTTTCACTGCGAACCACGGTATTTCGTTGAATTTCCTCGTATTATGAATGTTTCGTGAAATAACCATGATTTATCGAAGATTTAGCCTAATTTTGATGTTTTCATGGATATCTAGCTACTTTCACTGCGAAACACGTTATTTCGATGAATTTCATCTTTTCATGAATGCTTCTTGAATTGTAAATGATTTAGCGGTGATTTAGCTTAATTTTGATGCTTTCATAGATATATTGCTATTATCACTGCGAAACACGTTATTTCGTTGAATTTCATCATTTCATGAATGTGTCGTGAAATAACCATGTTTTAGCGAAGAATTAGATTAATTTTGATGTTTTCATAGATATCAAGCAACTTTCCCTGCGAAACGCGTTATTTCGTTGAATTTCATCGTTTCATGAATTTTTCGTGAAATAACCATGATTTAACGAAGATTTATCCTAATTTTGAAGTTTTCATGGATATCTAGCTACTTTCACTGCGAAACACGTTATTTCGTTGAATTTCATCGTTTCATGAATGTTTCGTGAAATAACCATGATTTAGCGAAGATTTAGCCTAATTTTGATGCTTTCATAGATATCTTGCTACTTTCACTGCGAAACACGTTACTTCGATAAATTTCATCATTTCATGAATGTTTCTTGAAATAACCATGTTTTAGGGAGGTTTTAGCTTAATTTTGATTTTTCATAGGTATCAAGCTACTTTCACTGCGAAACACGTTGTTTCGATGAATTTCATCGTTTCATGAATGTTTCGTGAAATAACCATGATTTAGAGAATATTTAGCTTAATTTTAATGCATTCATAGATATCTTTCTACTTTCACTGCGAAACACGTTATTTCGTTGAATTTCATCGTTTCATGAATCTTTCGTGAAATAACCATGTTTCAGCGGAGATTAACTTAATTTTGATGTTTTCATGAATATCTAGCTACTTTCAATGCGAAACTCGTTATTTCGTTAAATTTTGTCTTTTCATGAATGTTTCGTGATATAACCATGATTTAGGGAAGATTTAGCTAAATTTTGATGTTTTCATAGATATCATGCTACTTTCACTGCGAAACACGTTATTTCGATGAATTTCATCGTTTCATGAATGTTTCGTGAAATAACCATGATTTTGAGGAGATTTAACATAATTTTGATGTTTTCATAGATATCTTGCTACTTTCACTGCGAAACACGTTATTTCGTTGAATTTCATCGTTTCATGAATATCTTTTGAAATAACCATGTTTTAGCGAAGATTAAGTTTAATTTTGATGTTTTCATAGATATCAAGCTACTTTCACTGGAAATTATGCTACTTTCACTACGAAACACGATATTTCGTTGAATTTAATCGTATGATGAATGTTTCGTGAATTAAACATGATTCAGAGGAGATTTAGCTTAATTTTGATGTTTTCATGGATATCTAGCTGCTTTCACTGCGAAACTCGATATTTCGTTGAATTTCATCGTTTCATGAATGTTTCGTGAAATAACCATGATTTAGCGAAGATTTAGCCTAATTTTGATGCTTTCATCGATATCTTGCTACTTTCACTGCGAAACACGTTATTTCGTTGAATTTCATCTTTTCATGAATGCTTCTTGAATTGTAAATGATTTAGCGGTGATTTAGCTTAATTTTGATGCTTTCATAGATATATTGCTATTATCACTGCGAAACACGTTATTTCGTTGAATTTCATCATTTCATGAATGTGTCGTGAAATAACCATGTTTTAGCGAAGAATTAGATTAATTTTGATGTTTTCATAGATATCAAGCAACTTTCCCTGCGAAACGCGTTATTTCGTTGAATTTCATCGTTTCATGAATTTTTCGTGAAATAACCATGATTTAACGAAGATTTATCCTAATTTTGAAGTTTTCACGGATATCTAGCTACTTTCACTGCGAAACACGTTATTTCGTTGAATTTCATCGTTTCATGAATGTTTCGTGAAATAACCATGATTTAGCGAAGATTTAGCCTAATTTTGATGCTTTCATAGATATCTTGCTACTTTCACTGCGAAACACGTTACTTCGATAAATTTCATCATTTCATGAATGTTTCTTGAAATAACCATGTTTTAGGGAGGTTTTAGCTTAATTTTGATTTTTCATAGGTATCAAGCTACTTTCACTGCGAAACACGTTGTTTCGATGAATTTCATCGTTTCATGAATGTTTCGTGAAATAACCATGATTTAGAGAATATTTAGCTTAATTTTAATGCATTCATAGATATCTTTCTACTTTCACTGCGAAACACGTTATTTCGTTGAATTTCATCGTTTCATGAATCTTTCGTGAAATAACCATGTTTCAGCGGAGATTAACTTAATTTTGATGTTTTCATGAATATCTAGCTACTGTCAATGCGAAACTCGTTATTTCGTTAAATTTTGTCTTTTCATGAATGTTTCGTGATATAACCATGATTTAGGGAAGATTTAGCTAAATTTTGATGTTTTCATAGATATCATGCTACTTTCACTGCGAAACACGTTATTTCGATGAATTTCATCGTTTCATGAATGTTTCGTGAAATTAACATGATTCAGAGGAGATTTAGCTTAATTTTGATGTTTTCATGGATATCTAGCTGCTTTCACTGCGAAACTCGATATTTCGTTGAATTTCATCGTTTCATGAATGTTTCGTGAAATAACCATGATTTAGCGAAGATTTAGCCTAATTTTGATGCTTTCATAGATATCTTGCTACTTTCACTGCGAAACACGTTATTTCGTTAAATTTCATCTTTTCATGAATGTTTCGTGAATTAACCATGTTTTAGCGAAGATTTAGATTAATTTTGATGTTTTCATAGATATCTTGCTACTTTCACTGCGAACCACGGTATTTCGTTGAATTTCCTCGGATTATAAATGTTTCGTGAAATAACCATGATTTATCGAAGATTTAGCCTATTTTTGATGTTTTCATGGATATCTAGCTACTTTCACTGCGAAACACGTTATTTCGTTGAATTTCATCTTTTCATGAATGCTTCTTGAAATAACAATTATTTAGCGGTCATTTAGATTAATTTTGATGTATTCATAGATATCAAGCTACTTTCACTGCGAAACGCGTTATTTCGTTGAATTTCATCGTTCATGAATGTTTCGTGAAATAACCATGATTTAACGAAGATTTATCCTAATTTTGATGTTTTCATGGAAATCTAGCTAATTTCTCTGCGAAACACGTGATTTCGATGAATTTCGCAATTCATGAATGTTTCGTGAAACAACCATGATTTTGCGGAGATTTATCTTAATTTTGATGTTTTCATAGATATCTAGCTACTTTCACTGCGAAACACGTGATTTCGATGAATTTCATCGTTTCATGAATGGTTCCTGAAATAACCATGTTTTAGGGAGGTTTAAGCTTAATTTTGATGTTTTCATAGATATCAAGCTACTTTCACTATGAAACACGTTATTTCGATGAATTTCATCGTTTCATGATTGTTTCGTGATATAACCATGATTTAGAGACGATTTAGCTTAATTTTAATGCATTCATAGATATCTTTCTACTTTCACTGCGAAACAAGTTATTTCGTTGAATTTCATCTTTTCATGAATCTTTCGTGAAATAACAATGTTTCAGCGGAGATTTAGCTTAATTTTGATGTTTTCATGGATATCTAGTGACTTTCCCTGCGAAACTCGTTATTTCGTTAAATTTTATCTTTTCATGAATGTTTCGTGCAATAACCATGTTTTAGGGAAGATTTAGATTAATTTTGATGTTTTCATAGATATCATGCTACTTTCACTGCGAAACACGTTATTTCGATGAATTTCATCGTTTCATGAGTGTTTCGTGAAATAACCATGATTTTGCGGAGATTTAACTTAATTTTGATGTTTTCATAGATATCTTGCTACTTTCACTGCGAATCACGTTATTTCGTTAAATTTCATCGTTCCATGATTGTTTTTTGAAATAACCATGTTTTAGCGAAGATTTAGCTTAATTTTGATGTTTTCATAGATATCATGCTACTTTCACTGGAAATTATGCTACTTACAGTGCGAAACACGATATTTCGTTGAATTTAATCGTATGATGAATGTTTCGTGAAATAAACATGATTCAGCGGAGATTTAGCTTAATTTTGATGTTTTCATGTATATCTAGCTGCTTTCACTGCGAAACACGTTATTTCGTTGAATTTCATCTTTTCATGAATGTTTCTTGTAATAACCGTGTTTCAGCGGAGATTTAGCTTAGTTTTGATGTTTTCATGGATATCTAGCTACTTTCACTGCGAAACTCGTTATTTCGTTAAATTTTATCTTTTCATGAATGTTTCTTGAATTAACAATGATTTAGCGGTTATTTAGCTCACTTTTGATGCTTTCACAGATATCTTGCTACTTTCACTGCGAAACACGTTATTTCGTTGAATTTCATCTTTTCATGAATGTTTCGTGGAATAAGCATGTTTCAGCGGAGATTTAGCTTAATTTCGATGTTTTCATGGATATCTAGCTACTTTCACTGCGAAACTCGTCATTTCGTCAAATTTTATCTTTTCATGAATGTTTCGTGAAATAACCATGATTTAGCGAAGATTTAGCCTAATTATGATGCTTTCATAGATATCTTGCTACTTTCACTGCGAAACACGTTATTTCGTTAAATTTCATCTTTTCATGAATGTTTCGTGAATTAACCATGTTTTAGCGAAGTTTTAGCTTAATTTTGATGCTTTCATAGATATCTTGCTACTTTCACTGCGAAACACGTTATTTCGTTGAATTTCATCTTTTCATGAATGTTTCGTGAAATAACCATGTTTTAGCGAAGATTTAGCTTAATTTTGATGTTTTCATGGATATATAGCTACTTTCACTGCGAAACTCGTTATTTCGTTAAATTTTATCTTTTCATGAATGTTTCGTGAAATAACCATGATTTAGCGAAGATTTAGCCTAATTTTGATGCTTTCATAGATATCTTGCTACTTTCACTGCGAAACACGTTATTTCGTTAAATTTCATCTTTTCATGAATGTTTCGTGAAATAACCATGTTTTAGCGAAGATTTAGATTAATTTTGATGTTTTCATAGATATCTTGCTACTTTCACTGCGAAACACGTTATTTCGTTGAATTTCATCGTTTCATGAATGTTTCGTGAAATAACCATGATTTAGCGAAGATTTAGCTTAATTTTGATGTTTTCATAGATATCAAGCTACTTTCACTGCGAAACACGTTATTTCGTTGAATTTCATCGTTTCATGAATGTTTCGTGAAATAACCATGATTTAGAGGAGATTTAGCTTAATTTTGATGCTTTCATAGATATCTTGCTACTTTCACTGCGAAACACGTTATTTCGTTGAATTTCATCGTTTCATGAATGTTTCGTGAAATAACCATGTTTCAGCGGAGATTTAGCTTAATTTTGATGTTTTCATGGATATCTAGCTACTTTCACTGCGAAACACGTTATTTCGTTGAATTTCATCTTTTCATGAATGTTTCGTGAAATAACCATGATTTAGCGAAGATTTAGCTTAATTTTGATGTTTTCATAGATATCTTGCTACTTTCACTGCGAAACACGTTATTACGTTGAATTTCATCGTTTCATGAATGTTTCGTGAAATAACCATGATTTAGCGGAGATTTAGCTTATTTTCAATGTTTTCATTGATATCCTGCTACTTTCACTGCGAACCACGATATTTCGTTGAATTTCCTCGTATTGTGAATGTTTCGTGAAATAACCATGATTTATCGAAGATTTAGCCTAATTTTAATGTTTTCATGGATATCAGGCTACTTTCACTGCGAAACACGTTATTTCGTTGAGTTTCATCGTTTCATGAATGTTTCGTGAAATAACAATGATTTAGCGGAAATTTAGCAAAATTTTGATGCTTTCATAGATATCAAGCTACTTTCAATGCGAAACACGTTATTTCGTTGAATTTCATCGTTTCATGAATGTTTCGTGAAATAACCATGTTTTAGCGAAGATTTATATTAATTTTGATGTTTTCATAGATATCAAGCTTCTTTCACTGCGAAACGCGTTATTTCGTTGAATTTCATCGTTTCATGAATGTTTCGTGAAATAACCATGATTTAGCGAAGATTTAGCCTAATTTTGATGTTTTCATTTATATCTATCTACTTTCACTGCGAAACACGTTCTTTCGTTGAATTTCATCGTTTCAAGAATGTTTCCAGAAATAACCATGTTTTAGGGAGGTTTTATCTTAATTTTGATGTTTTCATTGATATCAAGCTACTTTCACTGCGAAACACGTTATTTCGATGAATTTCATCGTTTCATGAATGTTTCGTGAAATAACCATGATTTAGCGGAGATTTAGCTTTATTTTGATGTTTTCATAGATATCTTGCTACTTTCACTGCGAAACACGTTATTTCGTTGTATTTCATTGTATGATAAATGTTTCGTGAAATAAACAGGATTCACCGGAGATTTAGCGTAATTTTGATGTTTTCATAGATATTATGCTACTTTCACTGCGAAACACGATATTTCGTTGAATTTCATCGTAAGATGAATGTTTCGTGAAGTAAACATGATTCAGCGGAGGTTTAGCTTAATTTTGATGTTTTCATAGATATCAAGCTACTTTCACTGCGAAACGCGTTATTTCGTTGAATTTCATCGTTTCATGAATGTTTCGTGAAATAACCATGATTGAGCGAAGATTTAGCCTTATTTTGATGTTTTCATGGATATCTAGCTACTAACACTGCGAAACACGTGATTACGATGAATTTCGCATTTCTTGAATGTTTCGTGAAATAACCGTTATTTTGCGGAGATTTAGCTTAATTTTGATGTTTTCATAGATATCTTGCTAGTTTCACTGCGAAACACGTTATTTCGTTGAATTTCATCGTTTCATGAATGTTTCGTGAAATAACATTTTTTAGCGAAGATTTAGCATAATTTTGATGTTTTCATAGATATCAAGCAACTTTCACTGCGAAATACGTTATTTCGATGAATTTCATCGTTTCATGAATGTTTCGTGAAATAACAATGTTTTAGCGAAGATTTAGATTAATTTTGATGTTTTCATAGATATCAAGCTACTTTCACTGCGAAACGCGTTATTTCGATAAATTTCTACGTGTCATGAATGTTTCGTGAAATAATCATAATTTAGCGAAGATTTAACCTAATTTTGATGTTTTCATGGATATCAAGCAACTTTCACTGCGAAACACGTTATTTCGATGAATTTCATCGTTTCATGAATGTTTCGTGAAAAAACCATGATTTAGTTAAGATTTAACTTCATTTTAATGCTTTCATAGATATCTTGAAACTTTCACTGCCAAACACGTTATTTCGTTGAATTTCATCTTTTCATGAGTGTTTCGTGAAATAACCATGATTTTGCGGAGATTTAACTTAATTTTGATGTTTTCATATATATCTTGCTACTTTCACTGCGTAACGCGTTATTTCGTTGAATTTCATCGTTTCATAAATGTTTCGTGAGATAACCATGATTTTGCGAAGATTCAGCCTAGTTTTGATGTTTTCATGGATATCTAGATTCTTTCAATGCGAAACACGTTATTTCGTTGAATTTCATCACTTCATGAATGTTTCGTGAAATAACCAGGTTTTGGCGAACATTTACCTTAATTTTGATGTTTTCATAGATATCAAGCTACTTTCACTGCGAAACACGTTAATTCGATGAATTTCATCGTTTCATGAATGTTTCGTGAAATAACCATGATTTAGAGAAGATTTAGCCTAATTTTGATGCTTTCATAGATATCTTGCTACTTTCACTGCGATACACGTTGTTTCGTTGAATTTCATCTTTTCATGAATGTTTCGTGAAATAACCATGTTTCAGCGGAGGTTTAGCTCAATTTTGATGTTTTCATGGATATCTAGCTATTTTCACTGCGAAACACGTTATTTCGTTGAATTTCATCTTTTCATGAATCTTTCGTGAAATAACCATGTGTCAGCGGAGATTTAGCTTAATTTTGATGTTGTGCATGGATATCTAGTTACTTTCACTGCGAAACTCGTTATTTCGTTAAATTTAATCTTTTCATGAATGCTTCGTGAAATAACCATGTTTTAGGGAAGATTTAGCTTAATTTTGATGTTTTCATAGATATCAAGCTACTTTCACTGCGAAACACGTTATTTCGATTAATTTCATCGTTTCGTGAATGTTTCGTGAAATAACCATGATTTAGAGAAGATTAAGCTTAATCTTGTTGCTTTCATAGATATCTTGCTACTTTCACTGCGAAACACGTTATTTCGTTGAATTTCATCGTTTCATTTATGTTTCGTGAAACAACCATGTTTTAGAGAAGATTTAGCTTAATTTTGATGTTCTCATGGATATCAAGCTACTTTCACTGCGAAACACGTTATTTCGATGAATTTCATCGTTTCATGAATGTTTCGTGAAATAACCATGATTTAGTGAAGATTTAGCTTAATTTTGATGTTTTCATAGATATCAAGCTACTTTCACTGGAAATTATGCTACTTTCACTGCGAAACACGATATTTCGTTGAATTTAATCGTATGATGATTGTTTCGTGAAATAAACTTGATTCAGCGGAGATTTAGCTTAATTTTTATGTTTTCATGGATATCTAGCTGCTTTCACTGCGAAACTCGTTATTTCGTTGAATTTCATCGTTTCATGAATGTTTCGTGAAATAACCATGATTTAGCGAAGATTTAGACTAATTTTGATGTTTTCATGCATATCTAGCTACTTTCAATCCGAAACACGTTATTTCGTTGAGTTTCATCGTTTCTTGAACGTTTCGTCAAATACTCATGATTTATCGGAGATTTATATTAATTTTGATGTTTTCATAGATATCTAGCTACTTTCACTGCGAAACACGTTATTTCGATGAATTTCATCGTTTCATGAATGTTTCGTGAAATAACAATGATTTAGAGGAGATTTAGCTTAATTTTGATGTTCTCATAGATATCAAGCGACTTTCACTGCGAAACAAGTTATTTCGATGAATTTTTTCGTTTCATGAATGTATCGAGAAATAACCATGATTTAGCGAAGATTTAGCTTAATTTTGTTGTTTTAATAGATAACTTGCTTCTTTCACTGCGAATCGCGTTATTTCGTTGAATTTCATCGTTTCATGAATGTTTCGTGAAATAACCATGATTGAGCGAAGATTTAGCCTAATTTTGATGTTTTCATGGATATCTAGCTACTTTCACTTCGAAACACGTTATTTCGGTGAATTTCATCGTTTCATGAATGTTCCGTGATATAACCATGATTTAGCGAAGATTAAGATAATTTTGATGCTTTCATAGATATCTTGCTAGTTTCACTGCCAAACACGTTATTTCGTTGAATTTCATCGTATGATAAATGTTTCGTGAAATAAACATGATTCAGCGAAGATTTAGCGTAATTTTGATGTTTTCATAGATATCATGCTACTATCAATGCGAAACACGATATTTCGTTGACTACCATCGTATGATGAATGTTTCGTGAAATAAACATAATTCAGCGGAGATTTAGCTTAATTTTGATGTTTTCATGGATATCTAGCTACTTTCACTGCGAAACACTTTATTTCGGTGAATTTCGCATTTCATGAATGATTCGTGAAATAACCATGACCTTGCGGAGAATTAGTTTAATTTAGATGTTTTCATAGATATCATGCTACTTTCAGTGCGAAACACGTTACTTCGTTGAATTTCATCGTTTCATTAATGTTTCCTGAATTAACCATGTATTAGCGAAAATTTAGCTTAGTTTTGATGTTTTCATAGATATCTTGCTACTTTCACTGCGAAACACGTTATTTCGTTGAATTTCATCGTTTCACGAATGTTTCATGAAATAACCATGTTTTAGCGTAGATTTAGGTTAATTTTGATGTTTTCATAGTTATCAAGCTACTTTCACAGCGAAACACGTTATTTCGATGATTTTCATCGATTCATGAATGTTTCGTGAAATAACATTGACATAGCGGTGATTTAGCTTAATTTTGATTCTTTCATAGATATATTGCTATTTTCACTGCGAAACACGTTATTTCGGTGAATTTCATCGTTTCATGAATGTTTCGTGTAATAACCATATCTTAGCGAAGATTTAGATTAATTTTGATGTTTTCATAGATATCAATCTACATTCACTGCGAAACGCGTTATTTCGTTGCATTTCATCGTTTCATGAATGTTTCGTGAAATAACCATTATTTAGCGAAGATTTATTCTAATTTTGATGTTTTCATGGATATCTAGCTACTTTCACTGCAAAACACCTGATTTCGATGAAATTCGCATTTTATGAATGTTTCGTGAAATAACAATGATTTAGAGGAGATTTAGCTTAATTTTGATGTTCTCATAGATGTCAAGCGACTTTCTCTGCGAAACACGTTATTTCGTTGAATTTCATCGTTTCATGAATGTTTCGTGAAATAACATTTTTTAGCGAAGATTTAGCATAATTTTGATGTTTTCATAGATATCAAGCAACTTTCACTGCGAA
>JAUCRC010000133.1:0-47084 GCA_032399595.1 Tetragonula carbonaria
TACCATTTTCTTTTCTTTTGATGGCGCCGTGAACAACGCAGACACGACGAGATGTGCGTCGATGAGGATTTTTCGAGACGGCGAGGCGTCTTCTAATGATTTATATATTAACACCGCCTCTATCCTCCCGTTTAAACTTCTCGTATTTTATATATATATATATAGAGAGAGAGAGAGAAAGAGAGCTTTCCGAGAAGCAAAGTTGCGCACCGCTAAATTCCATAAACCAGTTCCTTCTTGCACGCGTTCGCAACGGAATTGCATTAAGAACGATCAGATAAATCACGCGTCCATTGTCAGACACAAACCGTGGCAAACGTCGATTCTAAGCGATATTTATTAATAATAAATTCGTTTCGAATTCGTTCTGATCTGATTTCTAATCAGGCTAGTTTGTTCCTGATAATCTCTGGAATCTCTCGAAACAACACGAGTTCGAATTCAGCCTAATTGTTTCACGATCTATCTCGGTAATCGGTCGGTTCTTTTTTTTCGAGTTGAACAATTAAAATACCAGAAAGTTTTTTACCCGCGGGTTTCTTCTTAAAACAGCGATACAACAATGCCGGTTTTAACTACGCGGTTGTATAATCCAAGTGACCGGAATGGTATGATAATAGTTGCGCGATTTCCAATCGATCGAACTGATCGATTGGACAATCGATCCAGCTAAACGATGGTGCGGCAAACGGGCAAAGCCGACGAGAATAGTTTTCGACTATCGTAGAGAATTTTTCTCGCGAGATACGACGAAATTATAACTTTATAACTATAATTATAATTTATAATTATATATATATATTTTTATATTATAATTACGATTTAAATTATAATTATAATTCATAATAATATATTTATATAATTATTCATTTCCGAGCCTGGAGAAAAAATTCTTATCTTCCAATGATACAACATTTTTACATTGCTCGTAAATAAAATATCTCGATACATTCGCGATTCTGCTTGATCGATGCAGCGAGAGACAACGATTATTTGTTCGAAGAAATAAATGGAATCTCTTTCCAGGTCACAGATTTCTTCGCTGCGGTGAAACATCAAAGGAAAATATCAAACGATCTCATGACGATCTAGCCTGGTATCCGAGGCAGGAAAAATTGCAAAAATGATAAAGAATTACACTCTAATTAGTTCGACTTCTCTATCTCGTCGTAAGATTCATTATTCAAGCACGATTTATTATTCGCGTAATTGTACGAAATTCCATCGGACGATAAAAAAAAATTCAGTTATTGGGGAGAAAGAATTGAGTCGAGTGATTCGCCTGATGTTACAATGAGTGTTAAATGAGCATCGATGCGTAAACAGTCGGCGGCAGAAACCCACGGACGGAATAATTATTATTGAATCATCCGGTTACGCGGCGCAATCTCACGGTTGATCTCTACGCGGATTAAAACGTTGCAAACGTTTTTTTTTAGGGGTAAATCCGGTTCCCCGGCGCGATAAAAGCGTTTTAATTAAGTATTGAACGACCGTTAGCAAGCAAACTCGTTATTTCGATGAATTTCACCGCTTCATGAATGTTTCGTGAAATAACCATGATTTAGCGAAGATTTAGCTTAATTTTGATGCTTTCATAGATATCTTGTTACTTTCACTGCGGAACACGTTATTTCGTTGAATTTCATCGTTTCATGAATGTTTCGTGGAATAACCATGTTTTAGCGAAGATTAAGCTTAATTTTGATGTTTTCATAGCTAACATGCTACTTTCACTGCGAAAAACGTTATTTCGATGAATTTCATCGTTTCGTGAATGATTCGTGAAATAACTATGTTTTAGCGAAGATTTAGCCTAATTTTGATGTTTTCATTGTTATCAAGCAACTTTCACTGCGAAACACGTTATTTCGTTGAATTTCATCGTATGATATATGTTTCGTGGAATAAACATGATTCAGCGGAGATTTAGCGTAATTTTGATGTTTTCATAGATATCTAGCTACTTTCACTGCGAAACTCGTTATTTCGTTGAATTTCATCGTTTCATGAATGTTCCGTGAAATAACCATCATTTAGCGAATATTTGGCCTAACTTTGATGATTTCATAGATATCAAGCTACTTTCACTGCGAAACACGTTATTTCGTTGAATTTCATCGTTTCATGAATGTTTCGTGGAATAACCATGTTTTAGCGAAGATTTAGATTAATTTTGATGATTTCATAGATATCAAGCTACTTTCACTGCGAAACACGTTATTTCGTTGAATTTCATCGTTTCATGAATGTTTCGTGGAATAACCATGTTTTAGCGAATATTTATCTTAATATTGATGTTTTCATAGATAACATGCTACTTTCACTGCGAAAAGCGTTATTTCGATGAATTTCATCGATTCATGAATATTTCGTGAAATAACAATGATTTAGCGAAGATTTAGCTTAATTTTGATGTTTTAAAGGATATCTAGCTACTATCACTGCGAAACACGTTACTCGGTTGAATTTCATCGTTTCATGAATGTTTCGTGAAATAACCATGTTTCAGCGAACATTTAGCTTAATTTTGATGCTTTCATAGATATCTTGTTACTTTCACTGCGAAACACGTTATTTCGTTGAATTTCATCGTTTCATGAATGTTTCGTGGAATAACCATGTTTTAGCAAAGATTAAGCTTAATTTTGATGTTTTCATAGATAACATGCTACTTTCACTGCGAAAAACGTTATTTCGATGAATTTCATCGTTTCATGACTGTTTCGTGAAATAAACATGATTCAGCGGAGATTTAGTGTAATTTTGATGTTTTCATGTATAACTAGCTACTTTCACTGCGAAACTCGTTATTTCGTTGAATTTCATCGTTTCATGAATGTTCCGTGAAATAACCATCATTTAGCGAAGATTTAGTCTAATTTTGATGTTCTCATAGATATCAAGCTACTTTCACGGCGAAACACGTTATTTCGATGAATTTCATCTTTTCATGACTGTTTCGTGGAATAACCATGTTTTAGCGAAGATTAAGCTTAATTTTGATGTTTTCATAGATAACATGCTACTTTCACTGCGAAAAGCGTTATTTCGATGAATTGCATCGTTTCATGAGTGTTTCGTGAAATAAGAATGATTTAGCGAAGATTCAGCTTAATTTTGATGTTTTAATGGATATCTAGCTACTATCACTGCGAAACACGTTATTTCGTTGAATTTCATCGTTTCATGAATGTTTCGTGAAGTAACCATGTTTTAGCGAAGATTTAGCTTAATTTTGATGCTTTCATAGATATCTTGTTACTTTCACTGCGAAACACGTTAGTTCGTTGGATTTCATCGTTTCATGAATGTTACGTGAAATAACAATGATTTAGCGAAGATTTAGCTTAATTTTGATGCTTTCATAGATATCTTGTAACTTTCACTGCGAAACACGTTATTTCGTTGAATTTCATCGTTTCATGAATGTTTCGTGGAATAACCTCGTTTTAGCGAAGATTAAGCTTAATTTTGATGTTTTCATAGATAACATGCTACTTTCACTGCGAAAAACGTTATTTCGATGAATTTCATCGTTTCATGATTGTTTCGTGAAATAAACATGATTCAGCTGAGATTTAGCGTAATTTTGATGTTTTCATGTATATCTAGCTACTTTCACTGCGAAACTCGTTATGACGTTGAATTTCATCGTTTCATGAATGTTCCGTGAAATAACCATGATTTAGCGAAGATTTAGCCTAATTTTGATGTTGTCATAGATATCAGGGTACTTTCACTGCGAAACACGTTATTTCGATGAATTTCATTGTCTCATGAATGTTTCGTGAAATAACCATATTTTAGCGAAGATTTAGCTTAATTTTGATGTTTTCATAGAAATCAAGCTACTTTCACGGCGAAACTCGTTATTTCGATGAATTTCACCGCTTCATGAATGTTTCGTGAAATAACCATGATTTAGCGAAGATTTAGCTTAATTTTGATGCTTTCATAGATATCTTGTTACTTTCACTGCGGAACACGTTATTTCGTTGAATTTCATCGTTTCATGAATGTTTCGTGGAATAACCATGTTTTAGCGAAGATTAAGCTTAATTTTGATGTTTTCATAGCTAACATGCTACTTTCACTGCGAAAAACGTTATTTCGATGAATTTCATCGTTTCGTGAATGATTCGTGAAATAACTATGTTTTAGCGAAGATTTAGCCTAATTTTGATGTTTTCATTGTTATCAAGCAACTTTCACTGCGAAACACGTTATTTCGTTGAATTTCATCGTATGATATATGTTTCGTGGAATAAACATGATTCAGCGGAGATTTAGCGTAATTTTGATGTTTTCATAGATATCTAGCTACTTTCACTGCGAAACTCGTTATTTCGTTGAATTTCATCGTTTCATGAATGTTCCGTGAAATAACCATCATTTAGCGAATATTTGGCCTAACTTTGATGTTCTCATAGATATCAAGATACTTTCACTGCGAAACTCGTTATTTCGATGAATTTCATCTTTTCATGAATGTTTCGTGAAATAACCATGTTTTAGCGAAGATTTAGATTAATTTTGATGATTTCATAGATATCAAGCTACTTTCACTGCGAAACACGTTATTTCGTTGAATTTCATCGTTTCATGAATGTTTCGTGGAATAACCATGTTTTAGCGAATATTTATCTTAATATTGATGTTTTCATAGATAACATGCTACTTTCACTGCGAAAAGCGTTATTTCGATGAATTTCATCGATTCATGAATATTTCGTGAAATAACAATGATTTAGCGAAGATTTAGCTTAATTTTGATGTTTTAAAGGATATCTAGCTACTATCACTGCGAAACACGTTACTTGGTTGAATTTCATCGTTTCATGAATGTTTCGTGAAATAACCATGTTTCAGCGAACATTTAGCTTAATTTTGATGCTTTCATAGATATCTTGTTACTTTCACTGCGAAACACGTTATTTCGTTGAATTTCATCGTTTCATGAATGTTTCGTGGAATAACCATGTTTTAGCAAAGATTAAGCTTAATTTTGATGTTTTCATAGATAACATGCTACTTTCACTGCGAAAAACGTTATTTCGATGAATTTCATCGTTTCATGACTGTTTCGTGAAATAAACATGATTCAGCGGAGATTTAGTGTAATTTTGATGTTTTCATGTATAACTAGCTACTTTCACTGCGAAACTCGTTATTTCGTTGAATTTCATCGTTTCATGAATGTTCCGTGAAATAACCATCATTTAGCGAAGATTTAGTCTAATTTTGATGTTCTCATAGATATCAAGCTACTTTCACGGCGAAACACGTTATTTCGATGAATTTCATCTTTTCATGACTGTTTCGTGGAATAACCATGTTTTAGCGAAGATTAAGCTTAATTTTGATGTTTTCATAGATAACATGCTACTTTCACTGCGAAAAGCGTTATTTCGATGAATTGCATCGTTTCATGAGTGTTTCGTGAAATAAGAATAATTTAGCGAAGATTCAGCTTAATTTTGATGTTTTAATGGATATCTAGCTACTATCACTGCGAAACACGTTATTTCGTTGAATTTCATCGTTTCATGAATGTTTCGTGAAGTAACCATGTTTTAGCGAAGATTTAGCTTAATTTTGATGCTTTCATAGATATCTTGTTACTTTCACTGCGAAACACGTTAGTTCGTTGGATTTCATCGTTTCATGAATGTTGCGTGAAATAACAATGATTTAGCGAAGATTTAGCTTAATTTTGATGCTTTCATAGATATCTTGTAACTTTCACTGCGAAACACGTTATTTCGTTGAATTTCATCGTTTCATGAATGTTTCGTGGAATAACCTCGTTTTAGCGAAGATTAAGCTTAATTTTGATGTTTTCATAGATAACATGCTACTTTCACTGCGAAAAACGTTATTTCGATGAATTTCATCGTTTCATGATTGTTTCGTGAAATAAACATGATTCAGCTGAGATTTAGCATAATTTTGATGTTTTCATGTATATCTAGCTACTTTCACTGCGAAACACGTTATTTCGTTGAATTTCATCGTTTCATGAATGTTCCGTGAAATAACCATGATTTAGCGAAGATTTAGCCTAATTTTGATGTTCTCATAGATATCAGGGTACTTTCACTGCGAAACACGTTATTTCGATGAATTTCATCTTTTCATGAATGTTTCGTGAAATAACCATGTTTTAGCGAAGATTTAGATTAATTTTGATGTTTTCATAGATATCAAGCTACTTTCACTGCGAAACACGTTATTTCGTTGAATTTCATCGTTTCATGAATGATTCGTGGAATAACCATGATTTATCGAAGATTTAGCCTAATTTTGATATTTTCATGGATATCAAGCTACTTTCACTGCGAAACACGTTATTTCGTTGAATTTCATTGTTTCATGAATGTTTCGTGAAATAACTATGTTTTAGCGAAGATTTAGCCTAATTTTGATGTTTTCATTGTTATCAAGCAACTTTCACTGCGAAACACGTTATTTCGTTGAATTTCATCGTATGATATATGTTTCGTGGAATAAACATGATTCAGCGGAGATTTAGCGTAATTTTGATGTTTTCATAGATATCTAGCTACTTTCACTGCGAAACTCGTTATTTCGTTGAATTTCATCGTTTCATGAATGTTCCGTGAAATAACCATCATTTAGCGAATATTTGGCCTAACTTTGATGTTCTCATAGATATCAAGATACTTTCACTGCGAAACTCGTTATTTCGTTGAATTTCATCTTTTCATGAATGTTTCGTGAAATAACCATGTTTTAGCGAAGATTTAGATTAATTTTGATGATTTCATAGATATCAAGCTACTTTCACTGCGAAACACGTTATTTCGTTGAATTTCATCGTTTCATGAATGTTTCGTGGAATAACCATGTTTTAGCGAATATTTATCTTAATATTGATGTTTTCATAGATAACATGCTACTTTCACTGCGAAAAGCGTTATTTCGATGAATTTCATCGATTCATGAATATTTCGTGAAATAACAATGATTTAGCGAAGATTTAGCTTAATTTTGATGTTTTAAAGGATATCTAGCTACTATCAATGCGAAACACGTTACTTCGTTGAATTTCATCGTTTCATGAATGTTTCGTGAAATAACCATGTTTCAGCGAACATTTAGCTTAATTTTGATGATATCATAGATATCTTGTTACTTTCACTGCGAAACACGTTATTTCGTTGAATTTCATCGTTTCATGAATGTTTCGTGGAATAACCATGTTTTAGCAAAGATTAAGCTTAATTTTGATGTTTTCATAGATAACATGCTACTTTCACTGCGAAAAACGTTATTTCGATGAATTTCATCGTTTCATGACTGTTTCGTGAAATAAACATGACTCAGCGGAGATTTAGTGTAATTTTGATGTTTTCATGTATAACTAGCTACTTTCACTGCGAAACTCGTTATTTCGTTGAATTTCATCGTTTCATGAATGTTCCGTGAAATAACCATCATTTAGCGAAGATTTAGTCTAATTTTGATGTTCTCATAGATATCAAGCTACTTTCACGGCGAAACACGTTTTTTCGATGAATTTCATCTTTTCATGACTGTTTCGTGGAATAACCATGTTTTAGCGAAGATTAAGCTTAATTTTGATGTTTTCATAGATAACATGCTACTTTCACTGCGAAAAGCGTTATTTCGATGAATTGCATCGTTTCATGAGTGTTTCGTGAAATAAGAATGATTTAGCGAAGATTCAGCTTAATTTTGATGTTTTAATGGATATCTAGCTACTATCACTGCGAAACACGTTATTTCGTTGAATTTCATCGTTTCATGAATGTTTCGTGAAGTAACCATGTTTTAGCGAAGATTTAGCTTAATTTTGATGCTTTCATAGATATCTTGTTACTTTCACTGCGAAACACGTTAGTTCGTTGGATTTCATCGTTTCATGAATGTTACGTGAAATAACAATGATTTAGCGAAGATTTAGCTTAATTTTGATGCTTTCATAGATATCTTGTAACTTTCACTGCGAAACACGTTATTTCGTTGAATTTCATCGTTTCATGAATGTTTCGTGGAATAACCTCGTTTTAGCGAAGATTAAGCTTAATTTTGATGTTTTCATAGATAACATGCTACTTTCACTGCGAAAAACGTTATTTCGATGAATTTCATCGTTTCATGATTGTTTCGTGAAATAAACATGATTCAGCTGAGATTTAGCGTAATTTTGATGTTTTCATGTATATCTAGCTACTTTCACTGCGAAACTCGTTATGACGTTGAATTTCATCGTTTCATGAATGTTCCGTGAAATAACCATGATTTAGCGAAGATTTAGCCTAATTTTGATGTTGTCATAGATATCAGGGTACTTTCACTGCGAAACACGTTATTTCGATGAATTTCATTGTCTCATGAATGTTTCGTGAAATAACCATATTTTAGCGAAGATTTAGCTTAATTTTGATGTTTTCATAGAAATCAAGCTACTTTCACGGCGAAACTCGTTATTTCGATGAATTTCACCGCTTCATGAATGTTTCGTGAAATAACCATGATTTAGCGAAGATTTAGCTTAATTTTGATGCTTTCATAGATATCTTGTTACTTTCACTGCGGAACACGTTATTTCGTTGAATTTCATCGTTTCATGAATGTTTCGTGGAATAACCATGTTTTAGCGAAGATTAAGCTTAATTTTGATGTTTTCATAGCTAACATGCTACTTTCACTGCGAAAAACGTTATTTCGATGAATTTCATCGTTTCGTGAATGATTCGTGAAATAACAATGATTTAGAGAAGATTTAGCTTAATTTTGATGTTTTAATGGATATCTAGCTACTTTCACTGCGAAACACGTTATTTCGTTGAATTTCATCGTTTCATGAATGTTTCGTGGAATAACCATGTTTTAGCGAAGATTAAGCTTAATTTTGATGTTTTCATAGAAAACATGCTACTTTCACTGCGAAAAACGTTATTTCGATGAATTTCATCGTTTCATGAATGTTTCGTGAAATAACAATGATTTAGCGAAGATTTAGCTTAATTTTGATGTTTTAATGGATATCTAGCTACTTTCACTGCGAAACACGTTATTTCGTTGAATTTCATCGTTTCATGAATGTTCCGTGAAATAACCATGATTTAGCGAAGATTTAGCCTAATTTTGATGTTTTCATAGATATCAGGCTACTTTCACTGCGAAACACGTTATTTCGATGAATTTCATCTTTTCATGAATGTTTCGTGAAATAACCATGTTTTAGCGAAGATTTAGCTTAATTTTGATGTTTTCATAGATATCAAGCTACTTTCACTGCGAAACACGTTATTTCGTTGAATTTCATCGTTTCATGAATGTTTCGTGGAATAACCATGTTTTAGCGAAGATTAAGCTTAATTTTGATGTTTTCATAGATAACATGCTACTTTCACTGCGAAAAACGTTATTTCGATGAATTTCATCGTTTCACGAAAGTTTCGTGAAATAAACATGATTCAGCGGAGATTTAGCGTAATTTTGATGTTTTCATGTATATCTAGCTACTTTCACTGCGAAACTCGTTATTTCGTTGAATTTCATCGTTTCATGAATGTTCCGTGAAATAACCATCATTTAGCGAAGATTTAGCCTAATTTTGATGTTCTCATAGATATCAAGCTACTTTCACTGCGAAACACGTTATTTCGATGAATTTCATCTTTTCATGAATGTTTCGTGGAATAACCATGTTTTAGCGAAGATTTAGCTTAATTTTGATGTTTTCATAGATAACATGCTACTTTCACTGCGAAAAGCGTTATTTCGATGAATTTCATCGTTTCATGAATGTTTCGTGAAATAACAATGATTTAGCGAAGATTTAGCTTAATTTTGATGTTTTAATGGATATCTAGCTACTATCACTGCGAAACACGTTATTGCGTTGAATTTCATCGTTTCATGAATGTTTCGTGAAATAACCATGTTTCAGCGAAGATTTAGCTTAATTTTGATGCTTTCATAGATATCTTGTTACTTTCATTGCGAAACACTTTATTTCGTTGAATTTCATCGATTCAAGAATGTTTCGTGGAATAACCATGTTTTAGCGAAGATTAAGCTTAATTTTGATGTTTTCATAGATAACATGCTACTTTCACTGCGAAAAACGTTATTTCGATGAATTTCATCGTTTCATGACTGTTTCGTGAAATAAACATGATTCAGCGGAGATTTAGTGTAATTTTGATGTTTTCATGTATAACTAGCTACTTTCACTGCGAAACTCGTTATATCGTTGAATTTCATCGTTTCATGAATGTTCCGTGAAATAACCATCATTTAGCGAAGATTTAGTCTAATTTTGATGTTCTCATAGATATCAAGCTACTTTCACGGCGAAACACGTTATTTCGATGAATTTCATCTTTTCATGACTGTTTCGTGGAATAACCATGTTTTAGCGAAGATTAAGCTTAATTTTGATGTTTTCATAGATAACATGCTACTTTCACTGCGAAAAGCGTTATTTCGATGAATTGCATCGTTTCATGAGTGTTTCGTGAAATAAGAATGATTTAGCGAAGATTCAGCTTAATTTTGATGTTTTAATGGATATCTAGCTACTATCACTGCGAAACACGTTATTTCGTTGAATTTCATCGTTTCATGAATGTTTCGTGAAGTAACCATGTTTTAGCGAAGATTTAGCTTAATTTTGATGCTTTCATAGATATCTTGTTACTTTCACTGCGAAACACGTTAGTTCGTTGGATTTCATCGTTTCATGAATGTTACGTGAAATAACAATGATTTAGCGAAGATTTAGCTTAATTTTGATGCTTTCATAGATATCTTGTAACTTTCACTGCGAAACACGTTATTTCGTTGAATTTCATCGTTTCATGAATGTTTCGTGGAATAACCTCGTTTTAGCGAAGATTAAGCTTAATTTTGATGTTTTCATAGATAACATGCTACTTTCACTGCGAAAAACGTTATTTCGATGAATTTCATCGTTTCATGATTGTTTCGTGAAATAAACATGATTCAGCTGAGATTTAGCGTAATTTTGATGTTTTCATGTATATCTAGCTACTTTCACTGCGAAACTCGTTATGACGTTGAATTTCATCGTTTCATGAATGTTCCGTGAAATAACCATGATTTAGCGAAGATTTAGCCTAATTTTGATGTTCTCATAGATATCAGGGTACTTTCACTGCGAAACACGTTATTTCGATGAATTTCATTGTCTCATGAATGTTTCGTGAAATAACCATATTTTAGCGAAGATTTAGCTTAATTTTGATGTTTTCATAGAAATCAAGCTACTTTCACGGCGAAACTCGTTATTTCGATGAATTTCACCGCTTCATGAATGTTTCGTGAAATAACCATGATTTAGCGAAGATTTAGCTTAATTTTGATGCTTTCATAGATATCTTGTTACTTTCACTGCGAAACACGTTATTTCGTTGAATTTCATCGTTTCATGAATGTTTCGTGGAATAACCATGTTTTAGCGAAGATTAAGCTTAATTTTGATGTTTTCATAGATAACATGCTACTTTCACTGCGAAAAACGTTATTTCGATGAATTTCATCGTTTCGTGAATGATTCGTGAAATAACAATGATTTAGCGAAGATTTAGCTTAATTTTGATGTTTTAATGAATATCTAGCTACTTTCACTGCGAAACACGTTATTTCGTTGAATTTCATCGTTTCATGAATGTTTCGTGGAATAACCATGTTTTAGCGAAGATTAAGCTTAATTTTGATGTTTTCATAGATAACATGCTACTTTCACTGCGAAAAGCGTTATTTCGATGAATTTCATCGTTTCATGAATGTTTCGTGAAATAACAATGATTTAGCGAAGATTTAGCTTAATTTTGATGTTTTAATGGATATCTAGCTACTTTCACTGCGAAACACGTTATTTCGTTGAATTTCATCGTTTCATGAATGTTCCGTGAAATAACATGATTTAGCGAAGATTTAGCCTAATTTTGATGTTCTCATAGATATCAGGGTACTTTCACTGCGAAACACGTTATTTCGATGAATTTCATCTTTTCATGAATGTTTCGTGAAATAACCATGTTTTAGCGAAGATTTAGCTTAATTTTGATGTTTTCATAGATATCAAGCTACTTTCACTGCGAAACACGTTATTTCGATGAATTTCATCGTTTCATGAATGTTTCGTGAATAACCATGTTTAGCGAAGATTAAGCTTAATTTTGATGTTTTCATAGATAACATGCTACTTTCACTGCGAAAAACGTTATTTCGATGAATTTCATCGTTTCACGAAAGTTTCGTGAAATAAACATGATTCAGCGGAGATTTAGCGTAATTTTGATGTTTTCATGTATATCTAGCTACCTTCACTGCGAAACTCGTTATTTCGTTGAATTTCATCGTTTCATGAATGTTCCGTGAAATAACCATCATTTAGCGAAGATTTAGTCTAATTTTGATGTTCTCATAGATATCAAGCTACTTTCACTACGAAACACGTTGTTTCAATGAATTTCATCTTTTCATGACTGTTTCGTGGAATAACCATGTTTTAGCGAAGATTAAGCTTAATTTTGATGTTTTCATAGATAACATGCTACTTTCACTGCGAAAAGCGTTATTTCGATGAATTTCATCGTTTCATGAATGTTTCGTGAAATAACAATGATTTAGCGAAGATTTAGCTTAATTTTGATGTTTTAATGGATATCTAGCTACTATCACTGCGAAACACGTTATTTCGTTGAATTTCATCGTTTCGTGATTGTTTCGTGGAATAACCATGTTTTAGCGAAGATTAAGCTTAATTTTGATGTTTTCATATATAACATGCTACTTTCGCCGCGAAACACGTTATTTCGATGAATTTCATTGTCTCATGAATGTTTCGTGAAATAACCATGTTTTAGCGAAGATTTAGCTTAATTTTGATGTTTTCATAGAAATCAAGCTACTTTCACGGCAAACACGTTATTTCGATGAATTTGACCGCTTCATGAATGTTTCGTGAAATAACCATGATTTAGCGAAGATTTAGCTTAATTTTGATGCTTTCATAGATATCAAGCTACTTTCACTGCGAAACACGTTATTTCGAGGAATTTCATCGTTTCATGAATGTTTCGTGAAATAACAATGATTTAGCGAAGATTTAGCTTAATTTTGATGCTTTCATAGATATCTTGTTACTTTCACTGCGAAACACGTTATTTCGTTGAATTTCATCGTTTCATGAATGTTTCGTGGAATAACCATGTTTTAGCGAAGATTAAGCTTAATTTTGATGTTTTCATAGATAACATGCTACTTTCACTGCAAAAACGTTATTTCGATGAATTTCATCGTTTCATGAATGTTTCGTGAAATAACAATGATTTAGCGAAGATTTAGCTTAATTTTGATGTTTTAATGGATATCTAGCTACTTTCACTGCGAAACACGTTATTTCGTTGAATTTCATCGTTTCATGAATGTTTCGTGGAATAACCATGTTTTAGCGAAGATTAAGCTTAATTTTGATGTTTTCATAGAAAACATGCTACTTTCACTGCGAAAAGCGTTATTTCGATGAATTTCATCGTTTCATGAATGTTTCGTGAAATAACAATGATTTAGCGAAGATTTAGCTTAATTTTGATGTTTTAATGGATATCTAGCTACTTTCACTGCGATACACGTTATTTCGTTCAATTTCATCGTATCATGAATGTTTCGTGTAATAACCATGTTTTAGCGAAGATTTAGCTTTATTTTGATGCTTTCATAGATATCTTGATACTTTCACTGCGAAACACGTTATTTCGCTGAATTTCATCGTTTCATGAATGTTTCGTGAAATAACAATGATTTAGCGAAGATTTAGCTTAATTTTGATGTTCTCATAGATATCTTGTTACTTTCACTGCGAAACACGTTATATCGTTGAAATTCATCGTTTCATGTATGTTTCGTGGAAAAACCATGTTTTAGCGAAGATTAAGCTTGATTTTGAAGTTTTCATAGATAACATGCTACTTTCACTGCGAAAAACGTTATTTCGATGACTTTCAACGTTTCATGAATGTTTCGTGATATAACATTGATTTAGCGAAGATTTAGATTAATTTTGATGTTTTAATGGATATCTAGCTACTATCACTGCGAAACACGTTATTTCGTTGAATTTCATCGTTTCATGAATGTTTCGTGGAATAACCATGATTTAGCGAAGATTTAGCCTAATTTTGATATTTTCATAGATAACAAGCTACTTTCACTGCGAAACTCGTTTTTTGATGAATTTCATCGTTTCATGAATGTTTCGTGAAATAACCATGATTTAGCGAAGATTTAACTTAATTTTGATGTATTCATAGATAACTTGCTACTTTCACTGCGATACACGTCATTTCGTTGAATTTCATCGTATGATAAATGTTTCGTGAAATAAACATGATTCAGCGGAGATTTAGCCTAATTTTGATGTTTTCATAGATATCAAGCTACTTTCACTGCGATACAGGTTATTTCGTTGAATTTCATCGTTTCATGAATGTTTCGTGGAATAACCATGTTTTAGCGAAGATTAAGCTTAATTTTGATGTATTCATAGATAACATGCTACTTTCACTGCGAAAAACGTTATTTCGATGAATTTCATCGTTTCACGAAAGTTTCGTGAAATAAACATGATTCAGCGGAGATTTAGCGTAATTTTGATGTTTTCATGTATATCTAGCTACCTTCAGTGCGAAACTCGTTATTTCGTTGAATTTCATCGTTTCATGAATGTTCCGTGAAATAACCATCATTTAGCGAAGATTTAGTCTAATTTTGATGTTCTCATAGATATCAAGCTACTTTCACTGCGAAACACGTTGTTTCAATTAATTTCATCTTTTCATGACTGTTTCGTGGAATAACCATGTTTTAGCGAAGATTAAGCTTAATTTTGATGTTTTCATAGATAACATGCTACTTTCACTGCGAAAAGCGTTATTTCGATGAATTTCATCGTTTCATGAATGTTTCGTGAAATAACAATGATTTAGCGAAGATTTAGCTTAATTTTGATGTTTTAATGGATATCTAGCTACTATCACTGCGAAACACGTTATTTCGTTGAATTTCATCGTTTCGTGAATGTTTCGTGGAATAACCATGTTTTAGCGATGATTAAGCTTAATTTTGATGTTTTCATATATAACATGCTACTTTCGCCGCGAAACACGTTATTTCGATGAATTTCATTGTCTCATGAATGTTTCGTGAAATAACCATGTTTTAGCGAAGATTTAGCTTAATTTTGATGTTTTCATAGAAATCAAGCTACTTTCACGGCAAACACGTTATTTCGATGAATTTGACCGCTTCATGAATGTTTCGTGAAATAATCATGATTTAGCGAAGATTTAGCTTAATTTTGATGCTTTCATAGATATCATGCTACTTTCACTGCGAAACACGTTATTTCGAGGAATTTCATCGTTTCATGTATGTTTCGTGAAATAATAATGAATTAGCGAAGATTTAGCTTAATTTTGATGCTTTCATAGATATATTGTTACTTTCACTGCGAAACACGTTATTTCGTTGAATTTCATCGTTTCATGAATGTTTCGTGGAATAACCATGTTTTAGCGAAGATTAAGCTTAATTTTGATGTTTTCATAGATAACATGCTACTTTCACTGCGAAAAACGTTATTTCGATGAATTTCATCGTTTCATGAATGTTTCGTGAAATAACAATGATTTAGCGAAGATTTAGCTTAATTTTGATGTTTTAATGGATATCTAGCTACTTTCACTGCGAAACACGTTATTTCGTTGAATTTCATCGTTTCATGAATGTTTCGTGGAATAACCATGTTTTAGCGAAGATTAAGCTTAATTTTGATGTTTTCATAGAAAACATGCTACTTTCACTGCGAAAAGCGTTATTTCGATGATTTTCATCGTTTCATGAATGTTTCGTGAAATAACAATGATTTAGCGAAGATTTAGCTTAATTTTGATGTTTTAATGGATATCTAGGTACTTTCACTGCGATACACGTTATTTCGTTCAATTTCATCGTATCATGAATGTTTCGTGTAATAACCATGTTTTAGCGAAGATTTAGCTCTATTTTGATGCTTTCATAGATATCTTGATACTTTCACTGCGATACACGTTATTTCGCTGAATTTCATCGTTTCATGAATGTTTCGTGAAATAACAATGATTTAGCGAAGATTTAGCTTAATTTTGATGTTCTCATAGATATCTTAGTACTTTCACTGTGAAACACGTTATTTCGATGAATTTCATTGTTTCATGAATGTTTCATGAAATACACATGTTTTAGCGAAGATTTAGATTAATTTTGATGTTTTCATAGATATCAAGCTACTGTCACTGCGAAAAACGTAATTTCGATGAATTTCATCGTTTCATGAATGTTTCGAGAAATAACCATGATTTTGCGAAGATTTATCTTAATTTTGTTGTTTTATTAGATAACCTGCTTCTTTCACTGCGAAACGCGTTATTTCGTTGAATTTCATCGTTTCATGAATGATTCGTGAAATAACCATGATTTATCGAAGATTGAGCCTAATTTTGATGTTTTCATTGATATCTAGCTACTTTCACAGCGAAACACGTGATTTCGATGAATTTCACATTTCATGAATGTTTCGTGAAATAACCATGATTTTGCGGAGATTTAGCTTAATTTTGATGTTTTAATAGATAACATGCTTCTTTCACTGCGATACGTGTTATTTCGTTGAATTTCATCGTTTCATGAATGTTTCGTGAAATAACCTTTATTTAGCGAAGATTTAGCTTAATTTTGATGTTGTAATAGTTAACTTGCTTCTTTCACTGCGAAACGCGTTATTTCGTTGAATTTCATCGTTTCATGAATGTTTCTTGAAATAACCATGTTTTAGCGAAGATTTAGATTAATTTTGATGTTTTCGTAGATATCAAGCTACTTTCACTGCGAAAAACGTTATTTCGTTGAATTTCAACGTTTCATGAATGTTTCGTGAAATAACCATGATTTAGCGGAGATTTAGCTTAATTTTGAGGTTTTCATAGATATCTTGCTACTTTCACAGCGAAAAACGTTATTTCGTAGAATTTCATCGTATGATAAATGTTTCGTGAAATAAACATGATTCAGCGGAGATTTAGCGTAATTTTGATGTTTTCATAGATATTATCCTACTTTCAATGCGAAACACGTTATTTCGTTGAGTTTTATCGTTTCATGAACGTTTCGTCAAATAACCATGATTTAGCGGAGATTTAGCTTAATTTTAATGTTTTCATAGATATCTTGCTACTTTCACTGCGAACCACGATATTTCGTTGAATTTCATCGTTTCAGGAATGTTTCGTGAAATAACCATGATTTAGCGAAGATTGAGTCTAATTTTGATGTTTTCATTGATATCTAGCTACTTTCACAGCGAAACACGTGATTTCGATGAATTTCACATTTCATGAGTGTTTCGTGAAATAACCATGATTTTGCGGAGATTTGGCTTAATTTTGATGTTTTCATAGATATCTTTCTACTTTCACTGCGGAACACGTTATTTCGTTGAATTACATCGATTCATGAATGTTTTGTGAAATAACCATGATTTAGCGAGGATTTAGCTTAATTTTGATGCTTTCATCGATATCTTGGTACTTTCACTGCGAAACACGTTATTTCGTTGAATTTCATCGTTTCATGAATGTTTCGTGAAATAACCATGTTTTAGCGAAGATTTAGCTTAATTTTGATGCTTTCATAGTTATCTTGGTACTTTCACTGTGAAACACGTTATTTCGATGAATTTCATTGTTTCATGAATGTTTCATGAAATACACATGTTTTAGCGAAGATTTAGATTAATTTTGATGTTTTCATAGATATCAAGCTACTGTCACTGCGAAAAACGTAATATCGATGAATTTCATCGTTTCATGAATGTTTCGAGAAATAACCATGATTTTGCGAAGATTTATCTTAATTTTGTTGTTTTATTAGATAACTTGCTTCTTTCACTGCGAAACGCGTTATTTCGTTGAATTTCATCGTTTCATGTATGATTAGTGAAATAACCATGATTTATCGAAGATTGAGCCTAATTTTGATGTTTTCATTGATATCTAGCTACTTTCACAGCGAAACACGTGATTTCGATGAATTTCACATTTCATGAATGTTTCGTGAAATAACCATGATTTTGCGGAGATTTAGCTTAATTTTGATGTTTTAATAGATAACATGCTTCTTTCACTGCGACACGTGTTATTTCGTTGAATTTCATCGTTTCATGAATGTTTCGTGAAATAACCGTTATTTAGCGAAGATTTAGCTTAATTTTGATGTTGTAATAGTTAACTTGCTTCTTTCACTGCGAAACGCGTTATTTCGTTGAATTTCATCGTTTCATGAATGTTTCGTGAAATAACCATGTTTTAGCGAAGATTTAGATTAATTTTGATGTTTTCGTAGATATCAAGCTACTTTCACTGCGAAAAACGTTATTTCGTTGAATTTCAACGTTTCATGAATGTTTCGTGAAATAACCATGATTTAGCGGAGATTTAGCTTAATTTTGAGGTTTTCATAGATATCTTGCTACTTTCACTGCGAAAAACGTTATTTCGTAGAATTTCATCGTATGATAAATGTTTCGTGAAATAAACATGATTCAGCGGAGATTTTGCGTAATTTTGATGTTTTCATAGATATTATCCTACTTTCAATGCGAAACACGTTATTTCGTTGAGTTTTATCGTTTCATGAACGTTTCGTCAAATAACCATGATTTAGCGGAGATTTAGCTTAATTTTAATGTTTTCATAGATATCTTGCTACTTTCACTGCGAACCACGATATTTCCTTGAATTTCATCGTTTCAGGAATGTTTCGTGAAATAACCATGATTTAGCGAAGATTGAGCCTAATTTTGATGTTTTCATTGATATCTAGCTACTTTCACAGCGAAACACGTGATTTCGATGAATTTCACATTTCATGAATGTTTCGTGAAATAACCATGATTTTGCGGAGATTTGGCTTAATTTTGATGTTTTCATAGATATCTTTCTACTTTCACTGCGGAACACGTTATTTCGTTGAATTACATCGATTCATGAATGTTTTGTGAAATAACCATGATTTAGCGAGGATTTAGCTTAATTTTGATGCTTTCATCGATATCTTGGTACTTTCACTGCGAAACACGTTATTTCGTTGAATTTCATCGTTTCATGAATGTTTCGTGAAATAACCATGTTTTAGCGAAGATTTAGATTAATTTTGATTTTTTCATAGATATCAAGCTACTTTCACTGCGAAATACGTAATTTCGATGAATTTCATCGTTTCATGAATGTTTCGAGAAATAACCATGATTTGGCGAAAATTTAGCTTAATTTTGATGTTTTAATAGATAACATGCTTCTTTCACTTCGATACGCGTTATTTCGTTGAATTTCATCGTTTCATGAATGTTTCGTGAAATAACCGTGATTTAGCGAAGAATTAGCTTAATTTTGATATTGTAATAGTTAACTTGCTTCTTTCACTGCGAAACGCGTTATTTCGTTGAATTTCATCGTTTCATGAATGTTTCGTGAAATAACTAAGTTTTAGCGAAGATTTAGATTAATTTTGATGTTTTCATAGATATCAAGCTACTTTCACTGCGAAAAACGTTATTTCGTTGAATTTCGACGTTTCATGAATGTTTCGTGAAATAACCATGATTTAGCGGAGATTTAGCTTAATTTTGAGGTTTTCATAGATATCTTGCTACTTTCACTGCGAAACACGTTATTTCGTAGAATTTCATCGTATGATAAATGTTTCGTGAAATAAACATGATTCAGCGGAGATTTTGCGTAATTTTGATGTTTTCATAGATATTATCCTACTTTCAATGCGAAACACGTTATTTCGTTGAGTTTTATCGTTTCATGAACGTTTCGTCAAATAACCACGATTTAGCGGAGATTTAGCTTAATTTTAATGTTTTCATAGATATCTTGCTACTTTCACTGCGAACCACGATATTTCGTTGAATTTCATCGTTTCATGAATGTTTCGTGAAATAACCATGATATAGCGGAGATTTAGCTTAATTTTATATTTTCATAGATATCTTGCTTCTTTCACTGCGAAACACGTTATTTCGTTGAATTTCATCGTATGATAATTGTATCGTGAAATAAACATCATTCAGCGAGGATTTAGCGTAATTTTGTTGTTTTCATGGATATCTAGCTACTTTCACTGCGAAACTCGTTAATTCGTTGAATTTCATCGTTTCATGTATGTTTCGTGAAATAATCATGTTTTAGCGAAGATTTAGATTAATTTTGATGTTTTCATAGATATCAAGCTACTGTCACTGCGAAAATCGTAATTTCGATGAATTTCATCGTTTCATGAATGTTTCGAGAAATAACCATGATTTAACGAAGATTTAGCTTCATTTTGTTGTTTTATTAGATAACTTGCTTCTTTCACTGCGAAACGCGTTATTTCGTTTAATTTCATCGTTTCATGATTGTTTCGTGAAATAACCATGATTTAGCGAAGATTTAGCTTAATTTTGATGTTGTAATAGTTAACTTGCATCTTTCACTGCGGAACACGTTATTTCGTTGAATTTCATCGTTTCATGAATGTTTTGTGAAATAACCATGATTTAGCGAAGATTTAGCTTAATTTTGAGGATTTCATAGATATCTTGGTACTTTCACTGCGAAACACGTTATTTCGATGAATTTCATTGTTTCATGAATGTGTCATGAAATAACCATGTTTTAGCGAAGATTAAGATTAATTTTGATTTTTTCATAGATATCAAGCTACTTTCACTGCGAAAAACGTTATTTCGTTGAATTTCAACGTTTCATGAATGTTTCGTGAAATAACCATGATTTAGCGGAGATTTAGCTTAATTTTGAGCTTTTCATAGATATCTTGCTACTTTCACTGCGAACCACGATATTTCGTTGAATTTCATCGTTTCATGAATGTTTCGTGAAATAACCATGATTTAGCGGAGATTTAGCTTAATTTTATATTTTCATAGATATCTTGCTTCTTTCACTGCGAAACACGTTATTTCGTTGAATTTCATCATATGATAACTGTATCGTGAAATAAACATCGTTCAGCGAAGATTTAGATTAATTTTGATTTTTTCATAGATATCAAGCTACTTCCACTGCGAAAAACGTAATTTCGAGGAATTTCATCATTTCATCAGTGTTTCGAGAAATAACCATGATTTAGCGAAAATTTAGCTTAATTTTGATGTTTTAATAGATAACATGCTTCTTTCACTGCGAAACGCGTTATTTCGTTGAATTTCATCGTTTCATGAATGTTTCGTGAAATAACCATGATTTAGGGAAGATTTAGCTTAATTTTGATGTTGTAATAGTTAACTTGCTTCCTTCACTGCGAAACGCGTTATTTCGTTGAATTTCATCGATTCATGAATGTTTCGTGAAATTACCATGATTTAGCGGAGATTTAGCTTAATTTTGATGTTTTCATAGATATCAAGCTACTTTCACTGCGAAAAACGTTATTTCGTTGAATTTCATCGATTCATGAATGTTTCGTGAAATTACCATGATTTAGCGGAGATTTAGCTTAATTTTGATGTTTTCATAGATATCTGGCTACTTTCACTGCGAAACACGTTATTTCGTTGAATTTCATCGTATGATAACAGTTTCGTGAAATAAACATGATTCAGCGGAGATTTAGCGTAATTTTGATGTTTTCATAGATATTATCCTACTTTCAATGCGAAACACGTTATTTCGTTGAGTTTTATCGTTTCATGAACGTTTCGTCAAATAACCATGATTTAGCGGAGATTTAGCTTAATTTTAATGTTTTCATAGATATCTTGCTACTTTAACTGCGAACCACGATATTTCATTGAATTTCATCGTTTCATGAATGTTTCGTGAAATAACCATGATTTAGCGGAGATTTAGCTTAATTTTATGTTTTCTTAGATATCTTGCTACTTTCACTGCGAAACACGTTATTTCGTTGAATTTCATCGTAAGATAAATGTTTCGTGAAATAAACATGATTCAGCGGAGATTTAGCGTAATTTTGATATTTTCATAGATTTTATCCTACTTTCAATGAGAAACACGTTTTTTCGTGGAGTTTTATCGTTTCATGAACGTTTCGTCAAATAACCATGATTTAGAGGAGATTTAGCTTAATTTTAATGTTTTCATAGATATCTTGCTACTTTCAATGCGAACCACGATATTTCGTTGAATTTCATCGTTTCATGAATGTTTCGTGAAATAACCATGATTTAGCGGAGATTTAGCTTAATTTTATGTTTTCATAGATATCTTGCTTCTTTCACTGCGAAACACGTTATTTCGTTGAATTTCATCTTATGATAACTGTTTCGTGAAATAAACATCTTTCAGCGAGGATTTAGCGTAATTTTGATGTTTTCATGGATATCTAGCTACTTTCACTGCGAAACTCGTTAATTCGTTGAATTTCATCGTTTCATGTATGTTTCGTGAAATAATCATGTTTTAGCTAAGATTTAGATTAATTTTGATGTTTTCATAGATATCAAGCTACTGTCACTGCGAAAATCGTAATATCGATGAATTTCATCGTTTCATGAATGTTTCGAGAAATAACCATGATTTAGCGAAGATTTAGATTAATTTTGATGTTTTCATAGATATCAAGCTACTGTCACTGCGAAAATCGTAATATCGATGAATTTCATCGTTTCATGAATGTTTCGTCAAATAACCATGTTATAGCGAAGATTTAGTTTAATTTTGATTTTTTCATAGATATCAAGCTACTGTCACTGCGAAATACGTAAATTCGATGAATTTCATCGTTTCATGAATGTTTCGAGAAATAACCATGATTTAGCGAAAATTTAGCTTAATTTTGATGTTTTAATAGATAACATGCTTCTTTCACTGCGATACGTGTTATTTCGTTGAATTTCATCGTTTCATGAATGTTTCGTGAAATAACCGTGATTTAGCGAAGATTTAGCTTAATTTTGATGTTGTAATAGTTAACTTGCTTCTTTCACTGCGAAACGCGTTATTTCGTTGAATTTCATCGTTACATGAATGTTTCGTGAAATAACCATGTTTTAGCGAAGATTTAGATTAATTTTGATGTTTTCGTAGATATCAAGCTACTTTCACTGCGAAAAACGTTATTTCGTTGAATTTCAACGTTTCATGAATGTTTCGTGAAATAACCATGATGTAGCGGAGATTTAGCTTAATTTTGAGGTTGTCATAGATATCTTGCTACTTCCACTGCGAAAAACGTTATTTCGTAGAATTTCATCGTATGATAAATGTTTCGTGAAATAAACATGATTCAGCAGAGATTTAGCGTAATTTTGATGTTTTCATAGATATTATCCTACTTTCAAAGCGAAACACGTTATTTCGTTTAGTTTTATCGTTTCATGAACGTTTCGTCAAATAACCATGATTTAGCGGAGATTTAGCTTAATTTTAATGTTTTCATTGATATCTAGCTACTTTCACAGCGAAACACGTGATTTCGATGAATTTCACATTTCATGAATGTTTCGTGAAATAACCATGATTTTGCGGAGATTTGGCTTAATTTTGATGTTTTCATAGATATCTTTCTACTTTCACTGCGGAACACGTTATTTCGTTGAATTTCATCGTTTCATGAATGTTTTGTGAAATAACCATGATTTAGCGAGGATTTAGCTTAATTTTGATGCTTTCATCGATATCTTGGTACTTTCACTGCGAAACACGTTATTTCGTTGCATTTCATCGTTTCATGAATGTTTCGTGAAATAACCATGTTTTAGCGAAGATTTAGATTAATTTTGATTTTTTCATAGATATCAAGCTACTTTCACTGCGAAATACGTAATTTCGATGAATTTCATCGTTTCATGAACGTTTCGATAACCATGATTTAGCGAAAATTTAGCTTAATTTTGATGTTTTAATAGATAACATGTCTTTTCACTGCGATACGCGTTATTTCGTTGAATTTCATCGTTTCATGAATGTTTCGTGAAATAACCATGTTTTAGCGGAGATTTAGCTTAATTTTGATGTTTTCATAGATATCTTGCTACTTTCACTGCGAAACACGTTATTTCGTTGAATTTCATCGTATGATAACTGTTTCGTGAAATAAACATCATTCAGCGAGGATTTAGCGTAATTTTGATGTTTTCATGGATATCTAGCTACTTTCACTGCGAAACTCGTTAATTCGTTGAATTTCATCGTTTCATGTATGTTTCGTGAAATAATCATGTTTTAGCGAAGATTTAGATTAATTTTGATGTTTTCATAGATATCAAGCTACTGTCACTGCGAAAAACGTAATTTCGATGAATTTCATCGTTTCATGAATGTTTCGAGAAATAACCATGATTTAGCGAAGATTTAGCTTAATTTTGTTGTTTTATTAGATAACTTGCTTCTTTCACTGCGAAACGCGTTATTTCGTTGAATTTCATCGTTTCATGAATGTTTCGTGAAATAACCATGATTTAGCGAAGATTTAGCTTAATTTTGATGTTGTAATAGTTAACTTGCTTCCTTCACTGCGAAACGCGTTATTTAGTTGAATTTCATCGTTTCATGAATGTTTCGTGAAATAACCATGTTTTAGCGAAGATTTAGATTAATTTTGATGTTTTCATAGATATCAAGCTACTTTCACTGCGAAATACGTTATTTCGTTGAATTTCATCGTTTCATGAATGTTTCGTGAAATAACCATGATTTAGCGGAGATTTAGCTTAATTTTGATGTTTTAATAGATATCTTGCTACTTTCACTGCGAAACAAGTTATTTCGTTGAATTTCATCGTATGATAAATGTTTCGTGAAATAAACGTGATTCAGCGGAGATTTAGCGTAATTATGATGTTTTCATAGATATTATCCTACTTTCAATGCGAAACACCTTATTTCGTTGAGTTTTATCGTTTCATGAACGTTTCGTCAAATAACCATGATTTAGCGGAGATTTAGCTTAATTTTAATGTTTTCATAGATATCTTGCTACTTTAACTGCGAACCACGATATTTCATTGAATTTCATCGATTCATGAATGTTTCGTGAAATAACCATGATTTAGCGGAGATTTAGCTTAATATTATGTTTTCATAGATATCTTGCTTCTTTCACTGCGAAACACGTTATTTCGTTGAATTTCATCTTATGATAACTGTTTCGTGAAATAAACATCTTTCAGCGAGGATTTAGCGTAATTTTGTTTTTCATGGATATCTAGCTACTTTCACTGCGAAACTCGTTAATTCGTTGAATTTCATCGTTTCATGTATGTTTCGTGAAATAATCATGTTTTAGCGAAGATTTAGATTAATTTTGATGTTTTCATAGATATCAAGCTACTGTCACTGCGAAAATCGTAATTTCGATGAATTTCATCGTTTCATGAATGTTTCGAGAAATAACCATGATTTAGCGAAGATTTAGCTTAATTTTGTTGTTTTATTAGATAACTTGCTTCTTTCACTGCGAAACGCGTTAATTCGTTTAATTTCATCGTTTCATGAATGTTTCGTGAAATAACCATGATTTAGCGAAGATTTAGCTTAATTTTGATGTTGTAATAGTTAACTTGCATCTTTCACTGCGGAACACGTTATTTCGTTGAATTTCATCGTTTCATGAATGTTTGGTGAAATAACCATGATTTAGCGGTGATTTAGCTTAATTTTATATTTTCATAGATATCTTGCTTCTTTCACTGCGAAACACGTTATTTCGTTGAATTTCATCGTATGATAACTGTATCGTGAAATAAACATCATTCAGCGAGGATTTAGCGTAATTTTGTTGTTTTCATGGATATCTAGCTACTTTCACTGCGAAACTCGTTAATTCGTTGAATTTCATCGTTTCATGTATGTTTCGTGAAATAATCATGTTTTAGCGAAGATTTAGATTAATTTTGATGTTTTCATAGATATCAAGCTACTGTCACTGCGAAAATCGTAATTTCGATGAATTTCATCGTTTCATGAATGTTTCGAGAAATAACCATGATTTAGCGAAGATTTAGCTTAATTTTGTTGTTTTATTAGATAACTTGCTTCTTTCACTGCGAAACGCGTTAATTCGTTTAATTTCATCGTTTCATGAATGTTTCGTGAAATAACCATGATTTAGCGAAGATATAGCTTAATTTTAATGTTGTAATAGTTAACTTGCTTCCTTCACTGCGAAACGCGTTATTTAGTTGAATTTCATCGTTTCATGAATGTTTCGTGAAATAACCATGTTTTAGCGAAGATTTAGATTAATTTTGATGTTTTCATAGATATCAAGCTACTTTCACTGCGAAAAACGTTATTTCGTTGAATTTCATCGTTTCATGAATGTTTCGTGAAATAACCATGATTTAGCGGAGATTTAGCTTAATTTTGATGTTTTAAAGATATCTTGCTACTTTCACTGCGAAACAAGTTATTTCGTTGAATTTCATCGTATGATAAATGTTTCGTGAAATAAACGTGATTCAGCGGAGATTTAGCGTAATTATGATGTTTTCATAGATATTATCCTACTTTCAATGCGAAACACCTTATTTCGTTGAGTTTTATCGTTTCATGAACGTTTCGTCAAATAACCATGATTTAGCGGAGATTTAGCTTAATTTTAATGTTTTCATAGATATCTTGCTACTTTAACTGCGAACCACGATATTTCATTGAATTTCATCGATTCATGAATGTTTCGTGAAATAACCATGATTTAGCGGAGATTTAGCTTAATATTATGTTTTCATAGATATCTTGCTTCTTTCACTGCGAAACACGTTATTTCGTTGAATTTCATCTTATGATATCTGTTTCGTGAAATAAACATCTTTCAGCGAGGATTTAGCGTAATTTTGATGTTTTCATGGATATCTAGCTACTTTCACTGCGAAACTCGTTAATTCGTTGAATTTCATCGTTTCATGTATGTTTCGTGAAATAATCATGTTTTAGCTAAGATTTAGATTAATTTTGATGTTTTCATAGATATCAAGCTACTGTCACTGCGAAAATCGTAATATCGATGAATTTCATCGTTTCATGAATGTTTCGAGAAATAACCATGATTTAGCGAAAATTTAGCTTAATTTTGATGTTTTAATAGATAACATGCTTCTTTCACTGCGATACGCGTTATTTCGTTGAATTTCATCGTTTCATGAATGTTTCGTGAAATAACCATGTTTTAGCGGAGATTTAGCTTAATTTTATATTTTCATAGATATCTTGCTTCTTTCAATGCGAAACACGTTATTTCGTTGAATTTCATCGTATGATAACTGTATCGTGAAATAAACATCATTCAGCGAGGATTTAGCGTAATTTTGTTTTTCATGGATATCTAGCTACTTTCACTGCGAAACTCGTTAATTCGTTGAATTTCATCGTTTCATGTATGTTTCGTGAAATAATCTTGTTTTAGCGAAGATTTAGATTAATTTTGATGTTTTCATAGATATCAAGCTACTGTCACTGCGAAAATCGTAATTTCGATGAATTTCATCGTTTCATGAATGTTTCGAGAAATAATCATGATTTAGCGAAGATTTAGCTTAATTTTGTTGTTTTATTAGATAACTTGCTTCTTTCACTGCGAAACGCGTTATTTCGTTTAATTTCATCGTTTCATGAATGTTTCGTGAAATAACCATGATTTAGCGAAGATTTAGCTTAATTTTGATGTTGTAATAGTTAACTTGCATCTTTCACTGCGGAACACGTTATTTCGTTGAATTTAATCGTTTCATGAATGTTTGGTGAAATAACCATGATTTAGCCGTGATTTAGCTTAATTTTATATTTTCATAGATATCTTGCTTCTTTCACTGCGAAACACGTTATTTCGTTGAATTTCATCGTATGATAACTGTATCGTGAAATAAACATCATTCAGCGAGGATTTAGCGTAATTTTGTTGTTTTCATGGATATCTAGCTACTTTCACTGCGAAACTCGTTAATTCGTTGAATTTCATCGTTTCATGTATGTTTCGTGAAATAATCATGTTTTAGCGAATATTTAGATTAATTTTGATGTTTTCATAGATATCAAGCTACTGTCACTGCGAAAATCGTAATTTCGATGAATTTCATCGTTTAATGAATGTTTCGAGAAATAACCATGATTTAGCGAAGATTTAGCTTAATTTTGTTGTTTTATTTGATAACTTGCTTCTTTCACTGCGAAACGCGTTATTTCGTTTAATTTCATCGTTTCATGAATGTTTCGTGAAATAACCATGATTTAGCGAAGATTTAGCTTAATTTTGAGGCTTTCATAGATATCTTGGTACTTTCACTGCGAAACACGTTATTTCGATGAATTTCATTGTTTCATGAATGTTTCATGAAATACCCATGTTTTATCGAAGATTTAGATTAATTTTGATTTTTTCATAGATATCAAGCTACTTCCACTGCGAAAAACGTAATTTCGATGAATTTCATCGTTTCATGAATGTTTCGAGAAATAACCTTGATTTAGCGAAAATTTAGCTTAATTTTGATGTTTTAATAGATAACATGCTTCTTTCACTGCGAAACGCGTTATTTCGTTGAATTTCATCGTTTCATGAATGTTTCGTGAAATAACCGTGATTTAGCGAAGATTTAGCTTAATTTTGATGTTGTAATAGTTAACTTGCTTCCTTCACTGCGAAACGAGTTATTTAGTTGAATTTCATCGTTTCATGAATGTTTCGTGAAATAACCATGTTTTAGCGAAGATTTAGATTTATTTTGATGTTTTCATAGATATCAAGCTACTTTCACTGCGAAAAACGTTATTTCGTTGAATTTCATCGTTTCATGAATGTTTCGTGAAATAACCATGATTTAGCGGAGATTTAGCTTAATTTTGATGTTTTAATAGATATCTTGCTACTTTCACTGCGAAACAAGTTATTTCGTTGAATTTCATCGTATGATAAATGTTTCGTGAAATAAACGTGATTCAGCGGAGATTTAGCGTAATTATGATGTTTTCATAGATATTATCCTACTTTCAATGCGAAACACCTTATTTCGTTGAGTTTTATCGTTTCATGAACGTTTCGTCAAATAACCATGATTTAGCGGAGATTTAGCTTAATTTTAATGTTTTCATAGATATCTTGCTACTTTAACTGCGAACCACGATATTTCATTGAATTTCATCGATTCATGAATGTTTCGTGAAATAACCATGATTTAGCGGAGATTTAGCTTAATATTATGTTTTCATAGATATCTTGCTTCTTTCACTGCGAAACACGTTATTTCGTTGAATTTCATCTTATGATATCTGTTTCGTGAAATAAACATCTTTCAGCGAGGATTTAGCGTAATTTTGATGTTTTCATGGATATCTAGCTACTTTCACTGCGAAACTCGTTAATTCGTTGAATTTCATCGTTTCATGTATGTTTCGTGAAATAATCATGTTTTAGCTAAGATTTAGATTAATTTTGATGTTTTCATAGATATCAAGCTACTGTCACTGCGAAAATCGTAATTTCGATGAATTTCATCGTTTCATGAATGTTTCGAGAAATAACCATGATTTAGCGAAGATTTAGCTTAATTTTGTTGTTTTATTAGATAACTTGCTTCTTTCACTGCGAAACGCGTTATTTCGTTGAATTTCATCGTTTCATGAATGTTTCGTGAAATAACCGTGATTTAGCGAAGATTTAGCTTAATTTTGATGTTGTAATAGTTAACTTGCTTCTTTCACTGCGAAACGCGTTATTTCGTTGAATTTCATCGTTTCATGAATGTTTCGTGAAATAACCATGTTTTAGCGAAGATTTAGATTAATTTTGATGTTTTCGTAGATATCAAGCTACTTTCACTGCGAAAAACGTTATTTCGTTGAATTTCAACGTTTCATGAATGTTTCGTGAAATAACCATGATGTAGCGGAGATTTAGCTTAATTTTGAGGTTTTCATAGATATCTTGCTACTTTCACTGCGAAAAACGTTATTTCGTAGAATTTCATCGTATGATAAATGTTTCGTGAAATAAACATGATTCAGCAGAGATTTAGCGTAATTTTGATGTTTTCATAGATATTATCCTACTTTCAAAGCGAAACACGTTATTTCGTTGAGTTTTATCGTTTCATGAACGTTTCGTCAAATAACCATGATTTAGCGGAGATTTAGCTTAATTTTAATGTTTTCATTGATATCTAGCTACTTTCACAGCGAAACACGTGATTTCGATGAATTTCACATTTCATGAATGTTTCGTGAAATAACCATGATTTTGCGGAGATTTGGCTTAATTTTGATGTTTTCATAGATATCTTTCTACTTTCACTGCGGAACACGTTATTTCGTTGAATTTCATCGTTTCATGAATGTTTTGTGAAATAACCATGATTTAGCGAGGATTTAGCTTAATTTTGATGCTTTCATCGATATCTTGGTACTTTCACTGCGAAACACGTTATTTCGTTGCATTTCATCGTTTCATGAATGTTTCGTGAAATAACCATGTTTAAGCGAAGATTTAGATTAATTTTGATTTTTTCATAGATATCAAGCTACTTTCACTGCGAAATACGTAATTTCGATGAATTTCATCGTTTCATGAGCGTTTCGAGAAATAACCCTGATTTAGCGAAAATTTAGCTTAATTTTGATGTTTTAATAGATAACATGCTTCTTTCACTGCGATACGCGTTATTTCGTTGAATTTCATCGTTTCATGAATGTTTCGTGAAATAACCATGTTTTAGCGGAGATTTAGCTTAATTTTATATTTTCATAGATATCTTGCTTCTTTCAATGCGAAACACGTTATTTCGTTGAATTTCATCGTATGATAACTGTATCGTGAAATGAACATCATTCAGCGAGGATTTAGCGTAATTTTGTTTTTCATGGATATCTAGCTACTTTCACTGCGAAACTCGTTAATTCGTTGAATTTCATCGTTTCATGTATGTTTCGTGAAATAATCATGTTTTAGCGAAGATTTAGATTAATTTTAATGTTTTCATAGATATCAAGCTACTGTCACTGCGAAAATCGTAATTTCGATGAATTTCATCGTTTCATGAATGTTTCGAGAAATAACCATGATTTAGCGAAGATTTAGCTTAATTTTGTTGTTTTATTAGATAACTTGCTTCTTTCACTGCGAAACGCGTTATTTCGTTGAATTTCATCGTTTCATGTATGTTTCGTGAAAAAATCATGTTTTAGCTAAGATTTAGATTAATTTTGATGTTTTCATAGATATCTTGCTACTTTCACTGCGGAACACGTTATTTCGTTGAATTTCATCGTATCATGAATGTTTCGTCAAATAACCATGTTAAAGCGAAGATTTAGTTTAATTTTGATTTTTTCATAGATATCAAGCTACTTTCACTGCGAAGTACGTCGATGAATTTCATCGTTTCATGAATGTTTCGTGAAATAACCATGATTTAGCGAAGATTTAGCTTAATTTTGATGTTTTAATAGATATCTTGCTACTTTCACTGCGCGAAAACGTAATTTCGTAGAATTTCATCGTATGATAAATGTTTCGTGAAATAAACATGATTCAGCGGAGATTTAGCGTAATTTTGATGTTTTCATAGATATTATCCTACTTTCAAAGCGAAACACGTTATTTCGTTGTTTTATCGTTTCATGAACGTTTCGTCAAATAACCATGATTTAGCAGTTTTTAGCTTAATTTTATGTTTTCATAGATATCTTGCTACTTTCACTGCGAACCTTGATATTTCGTTGAATTTCATCGTTTCATGAATGTTTCGTGAAATAACCATGATTTAGCGAAGATTGAGCCTAATTTTGATGTTTTCATAGATATCTTTCTACTTTCACTGCGGAACACGTTATTTCGTTGAATTTCATCGTTTCATGAATGTTTTGTGAAATAACCATGATTTAGCGAGGGTTTAGCTTAATTTTGATGCTTTCATCGATATCTTGGTACTTTCACTGCGAAACACGTTATTTCGTTGAATTTCATCGTTTCATGAATGTTTCGTGAAATAACCATGTTTTAGCGATGATTTAGATTAATTTTGATTTTTTCATAGATATCAAGCTACTTTCACTGCGAAATACGTAATTTCGATGAATTTCATCGTTTCATGAATGTTTCGAGAAATAACCATGATTTAGCGAAAATTTAGCTTAATTTTGATGTTTTAATAGATAACATGCTTCTTTCACTGCGATACGCGTTATTTCGTTGAATTTCATCGTTTCATGAATGTTTCGTGAAATAACCGTGATTTAGCGAAGATTTAGCTTAATTTTGATGTTTGTATAGTTAACATATTCACTGCGACGTTATTGTTGAATTTCATCGTTTCAGGAATGTTTCGTGAAATAACCATGTTTTAGCGAAGATTTAGATTAATTTTGATGTTTTCATAGATATCAAGCTATTTCACTGCGAAACGTTATTTCGTTGAATTTCATCGTTTCATGAATGTTTCGTGAAATAACCATGATTTAGCGAAGATTTAGCTTAATTTTGTTGTTTTATTAGATAACTTGCTTCTTTCACTGCGAAAGCGTTATTTCGTTTAATTTCATCGTTTCATGAATGTTGCGTGAAATAACCATGATTTAGCGGAGATTTAGCTTAATTTTAATGTTTTCATAGATATCTTGCTACTTTCACTGCGAACCACGATATTTCGTTGAATTTCATCGTTTCATGAATATTTCGTGAAATGACCATGATTTAGCGGTGATTTAGCTTAATTTTATATTTTTCATAGATATCTTGTTCTTTTCACTGCGAAACACGTTATTTCGTTGAATTTCATCGTTTCATGAACGTTTCGTGAAATAACCATGATTTAGCGGAGATTTAGCCCAATTTTGATGTTTTCATGGATATCTAGCTACTTTCACTGCGAAACTCGTAATTTCGTTGAATTTCATCGTTTCAAGAATATTTCGTGAAATAACCATGATTTAGCGTATATTAAGCCTAATTTTGATGTTTTCATAGGTATCTTTCTACTTTCACTGCGGAACACGTTATTTCGTTGAATTTCATCGTTTCATGAATGTTTTGTGAAATAACCATGATTTAGCGAGGGTTTAGCTTAATTTTGATGCTTTCATCGATATCTTGGTACTTTCACTGCGAAACACGTTATTTCGTTGAATTTCATCGTTTCATGAATGTTTCGTGAAATAACCATGTTTTAGCGATGATTTAGATTAATTTTGATTTTTTCATAGATATCAAGCTACTTTCACTGCGAAATACGTAATTTCGATGAATTTCATCGTTTCATGAATGTTTCGAGAAATAACCATGATTTAGCGAAAATTTAGCTTAATTTTGATGTTTTAATAGATAACATGCTTCTTTCACTGCGATACGCGTTATTTCGTTGAATTTCATCGTTTCATGAATGTTTCGTGAAATAACCGTGATTTAGCGAAGATTTAGCTTAATTTTGATATTGTAATAGTTAACATACTTCTTTCACTGCGAAACGCGTTACTTCGTTGAATTTCATCGTTTCAGGAATGTTTCGTGAAATAACCATGTTTTAGCGAAGATTTAGATTAATTTTGATGTTTTCATAGATATCAAGCTACTTTCACTGCGAAAAACGTTATTTCGTTGAATTTCATCGTTTCATGAATGTTTCGTGAAATAACCATGATTTAGCGAAGATTTAGCTTAATTTTGTTGTTTTATTAGATAACTTGCTTCTTTCACTGCGAAACGCGTTATTTCGTTTAGTTTCATCGTTTCATGAATGTTGCGTGAAATAACCATGATTTAGCGGAGATTTAGCTTAATTTTAATGTTTTCATAGATATCTTGCTACTTTCACTGCGAACCACGATATTTCGTTGAATTTCATCGTTTCATGAATATTTCGTGAAATGACCATGATTTAGCGGTGATTTAGCTTAATTTTATATTTTCATAGATATCTTGCTTCTTTCACTGCGAAACACGTTATTTCGTTGAATTTCATCGTCTGATAACTGTATCGTGAAATAAACATCATTCAGCGAGGATTTAGCGTAATTTTGTTGTTTTCATGGATATCTAGCTACTTTCACTGCGAAACTCGTTAATTCGTTGAATTTCATCGTTTCATGTATGTTTCGTGAAATAATCATGTTTTAGCGAAGATTTAGCTTAATTTTGTTGTTTTATTAGATATCTTGCTTCTTTCACTGCGAAACGCGTTATTTCGTTTAATTTCATCGTTTCATGTATGTTTCGTGAAATAACCATGATTTAGCGAAGATTTAGCTTAATTTTGAGGCTTTCATAGATATCTTGGTACTTTCACTGCGAAACACGTTATTTCGATGAATTTCATTGTTTCATGAATGTTTCATGAAATACCCATGTTTTAGCGAAGATTTAGATTAATTTTGATTTTTTCATAGATATCAAGCTACTTCCACTGCGAAAAACGTAATTTCGATGAATTTCATCGTTTCATGAATGTTTCGAGAAATAACCTTGATTTAGCGAATTTAGCTTAATTTTGATGTTTTAATAGATAACATGCTTCTTTCACTGCGAAACGCGTTATTTCGTTGAATTTCATCGTTTCATGAATGTTTCGTGAAATAACCGTGATTTAGCGAAGATTTAGCTTAATTTTGATGTTGTAATAGTTAACTTGCTTCCTTCACTGCGAAACGCGTTATTTAGTTGAATTTCATCGTTTCATGAATGTTTCGTGAAATAACCATGTTTTAGCGAAGATTTAGATTAATTTTGATGTTTTCATAGATATCAAGCTACTTTCACTGCGAAACACGTTATTTCGTTGAATTTCATCGTTTCATGAATGTTTCGTGAAATAACCATGATTTAGCGGAGCTTTAGCTTAATTTTGATGTTTTAATAGATATCTTGCTACTTTCACAGCGAAACACGATATTTCGTTGAATTTCATCGTATGATGAATGTTTCGTGAAATAAACATGATTCAGCGGAGATTTAGCTTAATTTTGATGTTTTCATAGATATTATCCTACTTTCAATGCGAAACACCTTATTTCGTTGAGTTTTATCGTTTCATGAACGTTTCGTCAAATAACCATGATTTAGCGGAGATTTAGCTTAATTTTAATGTTTTCATAGATATCTTGCTACTTTAACTGCGAACCACGATATTTCATTGAATTTCATCGATTCATGAATGTTTCGTGAAATAACCATGATTTAGCGGAGATATAGCTTAATTTTATGTTTTCATAGATATCTTGCTACTTTCACTGCGAAACACGTTATTTCGTTGAATTTCATCGCAAGATAAATGTTTCGTGATATAAACATGATTCAGCGGAGATTTAGCGTAATTTTGATGTTTTCATAGATATTATCCTACTTTCAATGCGAAACACGTTATTTCGTGGAGTTTTATCGTTTCATGAACGTTTCGTCAAATAACCATGATTTAGCGGAGATTAAGCTTAATTTTAATGTTTTCATAGGTATCTTGCTACTTTCAATGCGAAACACGTTATTTCGTTGAATTTCATCGATACAATTGTTTCTTGAAAAAACATCTTTCAGCGAGATTTTAGCGTAATTTTGATGTAGTCATGGATATCTAGCTTCTTCACTGCGAAACGCGTTATTTCGTTGAATTTCATCGTTTCATGAATGTTTCGTGAAATAACCATGTTTTAGCGAAGATTTAGATTAATTTTGATGTTTTCATAGATATCAAGCTACTGTCACTGCGAAAATCGTAATTTCGATGAGTTTCATCGTTTCATGAATGTTTCGAAAAATAACCATGATTTAGCGAAGATTTAGCTTAATTTTGTTGTTTTATTAGATAACTTGCTTCTTTCACTGCGAAACGCGTTATTTCGTTGTATTTCATCGTTTCATGAATGTTTCGTGAAATAACCATGATTTAGCGAAGATTTAGCTTAATTTTGATGTTGTAATAGTTAACTTGCTTCTTTCACTGCGGAACACGTTATTTCGTTGTATTTCATCGTTTCATGAATGTTTCGAGAAATAACCATGATTTAGCGAAAATTTAGCTTAATTTTGATGTTTTAGTAGATAACATGCTTCTTTCAACACGAAACGCCTTATTTCGTTGAATTTCATCGTTTCATGAATGTTTCGTGAAATAACCGTGATTTAGCGAAGATTTAGCTTAATTTTGATGTTGTAATAGTTAACTTGCTTCTTTCACTGCGAAACGCGTTATTTCGTTGAATTTCATCGTTTCATGATTGTTTCTTGATATAACCATGTTTTAGCGAAGATTTAGATTAATTTTGATGTTTTCTTAGATATCAAGCTACTTTCACTGCGAAAAACGTTATTTCGTTGAATTTCATCGTTTCATGAATGTTTCGTGAAATAACCATGATATAGCGGAGATTTAGCTTCATTTTGATGTTTTCATAGATATCTTGCTACTTTCACTGCGAAACACGTTATTTCGTTGAATTTCATCGTATGATAAATGTTTCGTGAAATAAACATGATTCAGCGGAGATTTAGCGTAATTTTGATGTTTTCATAGATATTATCCTCCTTTCAATGCGAAATACGTTATTTCGTTGAGTTTTATCGTTTCATGAACGTTTCGTCAAATAACCATGATTTAGCGGAGATTTAGCTTAATTTTAATGATTTCATAGATATCTTGCTACTTTAACTGCGAAACACGTGATTTCGATGAATTTCGCATTTCATGAATGTTTCGTTAAATAACCATGATTTTGCGGAGTTTTATCTTAATTTTTATGTTTTCATTGATATCAAGCTACTTTCACTGCGAAACACGTTATTTCGATCACTTTCATCGTTTCATGAATGTTTCGTGAAATAACCATGATTTAGAGGAGATTTATCTTAATTTTGATGTTTTCATAGATATCTTGCTACTTTTACTGCGAAACACGTTATTTCGTTGAATTTCATCGTATGATAACTGTTTCGTGAAATAAACATCATTCAGCGAGAATTTAGTGTAATTTTGATGTTTTCATGGATATCTAGCTACTATCACTACGAAACACGGGATTTCGATGAATTTCCCCTTTCATGAATGTTTCGTGAAATAACCATGATTTAGCGATGATTTAGCCTAATTTTGATGTTTTCATGGATATCTAGCTACTATCACTACGAAACACGTGATTTCGATGAATTTCCCCTTTCATGAATGTTTCGTGAAATAACAATGATTTAGCGGAGATTTAGATTAATTTTGAAGCTTTCATAGATATCTTGCTACTTTCACTGCGAAACACATTATTTCGTTTAATTTCATCGTATGATGACTGTTTCGTGAAATAAACATCATTCAGCGAGGATTTAGCGTAATTTTGATGTTTTCATGGATATCTAGCTACTTTCACTGCGAAACTCGTTAATTCGTTGAATTTCATCGTTTCATGTATGTTACGTGAAATAATCATGTTTTAGCGAAGATTTAGATTAATTTTGATGTTATCATAGATATAAAGCTACTGTCACTGCGAAAAACGTAATTTCGATGAATATCGTCGTTTCATGAATGTTTCGAGAAATAACCATGATTTAGCGAAGATTTAGCTTAATTTTGTTGTTTTATTAGATAACTTGCTTCTTTCACTGCGAAACGCGTTGTTTCGTTCAATTTCATCGTTTCATGAATGTTTCGTGAAATAACCATGATTTAGCGAAGATTTAGCTTAATTTTGATGTTGTAATAGTTAACTTGCTTCTTTCACTGCGGAACACGTTATTTCGTTGAATTTCATCGTTTCATGAATGTTTTGTGAAATAACCATGATTTAGCGAAGATTTAGCTTAATTTTGATGTTTTCATAGATATCTTGCTACTTTCACTGCGAAAAACGTTATTTCGTTGAATTTCATCGTTTCATGAATGTTTCGTGAAATAACCATGATTTAGCGGAGATTTAGCTTAATTTTGATGTTTTCATAGATATCTTGCTACTTTCACTGCGAAACACGTTATTTCGTTGAATTTCATCGTTTGATGAATGTTTCGTGAAATAACCATGATTCAGCGGAGATTTAGCGTAATTTTGATGTTTTCATAGATATTATGCTACTTTCACTGCGAAACACGTTATTTCGTTGAATTTCATCGTTTCATGAATGTTTCGTGAAATAACCATGATTTAGCGAAGATTTAGCTTAATTTTGATGTTTTCATAGATATCTTGCTACTTTAACTGCGAACCACGATATTTCATTGAATTTCATCGATTCATGAATGTTTCGTGAAATAACCATGATTTAGCGGAGATTTAGCTTAATATTATGTTTTCATAGATATCTTGCTTCTTTCACTGCGAAACACGTTATTTCGTTGAATTTCATCTTATGATAACTGTTTCGTGAAATAAACATCTTTCAGCGAGGATTTAGCGTAATTTTGATGTTTTCATGGATATCTAGCTACTTTCACTGCGAAACTCGTTAATTCGTTGAATTTCATCGTTTCATGTATGTTTCGTGAAATAATCATGTTTTAGCTAAGATTTAGATTAATTTTGATGTTTTCATAGATATCAAGCTACTGTCACTGCGAAAATCGTAATATCGATGAATTTCATCGTTTCATGAATGTTTCGAGAAATAACCATGATTTAGCGAAGATTTAGCTTAATTTTGTTGTTTTATTAGATAACTTGCTTCTTTCACTGCGAAACGCGTTATTTCGTTGAATTTCATCGTTTCATGAATGTTTCGTGAAATAACCATGATTTAGCGAAGATTTAGCTTAATTTTGATGTTGTAATAGTTAACTTGCTTCTTTCACTGCGGAACACGTTATTTCGTTGAATTTCATCGTTTCATGAATGCTTTGTGAAATAACCATGATTTAGCGAAGATTTAGCTTAATTTTGATGCTTTCATAGTTATCTTGGTACTTTCACTGTGAAACACGTTATTTCGATGAATTTCATTGTTTCATGAATGTTTCATGAAATACACATGTTTTAGCGAAGATTTAGATTAATTTTGATGTTTTTATAGATATCAAGCTACTGTCACTGCGAGAAACGTAATTTCGATGAATTTCATCGTTTCATGAATGTTTCGAGAAACAACCATGATTTAGCGAAGATTTAGCTTAATTTTGTTGTTTTATTAGATAACTTGCTTCTTTCACTGCGAAACGCGTTATTTCGTTGAATTTCATCGTTTCATGTATGTTTCGTGAAAAAATCATGTTTTAGCTGAGATTTAGATTAATTTTGATGTTTTCATAGATATCTTGCTACTTTCACTGCGGAACACGTTATTTCGTTGAATTTCATCGTATCATGAATGTTTCGTCAAATAACCATGTTAAAGCGAAGATTTAGTTTAATTTTGATTTTTTCATAGATATCAAGCTACTGTCACTGCGAAGTACGTAAATTCGATGAATTTCATCGTTTCATGAATGTTTCGAGAAATAACCATGATTTAGCGAAAATTTAGCTTAATTTTGATGTTTTAATAGATAACATGCTTCTTTCACTGCGATACTTGTTATTTCGTTGAATTTCATCGTTTCATGAATGTTTCGTGAAATAACCGTGATTTAGCGAAGATTTAGCTTAATTTTGATGTTGTAATAGTTAACTTGCTTCTTTCACTGCGAAACGCGTTATTTCGATGAATTTCATCGTTTCATGAATGTTTCGTGAAATAACCATGTTTTAGCGAAGATTTAGATTAATTTTGATGTTTTCGTAGATATCAAGCTACTTTCACTGCGAAAAACGTTATTTCGTTGAATTTCAACGTTTCATGAATGTTTCGTGAAATAACCATGATGTAGCGGAGATTTAGCTTAATTTTGAGGTTTTCATAGATATCTTGCTACTTTCACTGCGAAAAACGTTATTTCGTTGAATTTCAACGTTTCATGAATGTTTCATGAAATACCCATGTTTTAGCGAAGATTTAGATTAATTTTGATTTTTTCATAGATATCAAGCTACTTCCACTGCGAAAAACGTAATTTCGATGAATTTCATCGATTCATGAATGTTTCGTGAAATAACCATGATTTAGCGGAGATTTAGCTTAATATTATGTTTTCATAGATATCTTGCTTCTTTCACTGCGAAACACGTTATTTCGTTGAATTTCATCTTATGATATCTGTTTCGTGAAATAAACATCTTTCAGCGAGGATTTAGCGTAATTTTGATGTTTTCATGGATATCTAGCTACTTTCACTGCGAAACTCGTTAATTCGTTGAATTTCATCGTTTCATGTATGTTACGTGAAATAATCATGTTTTAGCGAAGATTTAGATTAATTTTGATGTTATCATAGATATCAAGCTACTGTCACTGCGAAAAACGTAATTTCGATGAATATCATCGTTTCATGAATGTTTCGAGAAATAACCATGATTTAGCGAAGATTTAGCTTTATTTTGTTGTTTTATTAGATAACTTGCTTCTTTCACTGCGAAACGCGTTGTTTCGTTCAATTTCATCGTTTCATGAATGTTTCGTGAAATAACCATGATTTAGCGAAGATTTAGCTTAATTTTGATGTTGTAATAGTTAACTTGCTTCCTTCACTGCGAAACGCGTTATTTAGTTGAATTTCATCGTTTCATGAATGTTTCGTGAAATAACCATGTTTTAGCGAAGATTTAGATTAATTTTGATGTTTTCATAGATATCAAGCTACTTTCACTGCGAAAAACGTTATTTCGTTGAATTTCATCGTTTCATGAATGTTTCGTGAAATAACCATGGTTTAGCGGAGATTTAGCTTAATTTTGATGTTTTAATAGATATCTTGCTACTTTCACTGCGAAACACGTTATTTCGTTGAATTTCATCGTATGATAAATGTTTCGTGAAATAAACATGATTCAGCGGAGATTTAGCGTAATTATGATGTTTTCATAGATATTATCCTACTTTCAATGCGAAACACCTTATTTCGTTGAGTTTTATCGTTTCATGAACGTTTCGTCAAATAACCATGATTTAGCGGAGATTTAGCTTAATTTTAATGTTTTCATAGATATCTTGCTACTTTAACTGCGAACCACGATATTTCATTGAATTTCATCGATTCATGAATGTTTCGTGAAATAACCATGATTTAGCGGAGATATAGCTTAATTTTATGTTTTCATAGATATCTTGCTACTTTCACTGCGAAACACGTTATTTCGTTGAATTTCATCGCAAGATAAATGTTTCGTGATATAAACATGATTCAGCGGAGATTTAGCGTAATTTTGATGTTTTCATAGATATTATCCTACTTTCAATGCGAAACACGTTATTTCGTGGAGTTTTATCGTTTCATGAACGTTTCGTCAAATAACCATGATTTAGCGGAGATTAAGCTTAATTTTAATGTTTTCATAGGTATCTTGCTACTTTCAATGCGAACCACGATATTTCGTTGAATTTCGTCGTTTAATGAATGTTTCGTGAAATAACCATGATTTAGCGGAGATTTAGCTTAATTTTATGTTTTCATAGATATCTTGCTTCTTTCACTGCGAAACACGTTATTTCGTTGAATTTCATCGTATGACAACTGTTTCTTGAAATAAACATCTTTCAGCGAGGATTTAGCGTAATTTTGATGTTTTCATGGATATCTAGCTACTTTCACTGCGAAACTCGTTAATTCGTTGAATTTCATCGTTTCATGTATGTTTCGTGAAATAATCATGTTTTAGCTAAGATTTAGATTAATTTTGATGTTTTCATAGATATCAAGCTACTGTCACTGCGAAAATCGTAATTTCGATGAATTTCATCGTTTCATGAATGTTTCGAAAAATAACCATGATTTAGCGAAGATTTAGCTTAATTTTGTTGTTTTATTAGATAACTTGATTCTTTCACTGCGAAACGCGTTATTTCGTTGAATTTCATCGTTTCATGAATGTTTCGTGAAATAACCATGATTTAGCGAAGATTTAGCTTAATTTTGATGTTGTAATAGTCAACTTGCTTCTTTCACTGCGGAACACGTTATTTCGTTGAATTTCATCGTTTCATGAATGTTTTGTGAAATAAACATGATTTAGCGAAAATTTAGCTTAATTTTGATGTTTTAGTAGATAACATGCTTCTTTCAATACGAAACGCGTTATTTCGTTGAATTTCATCGTTTCATGAATGTTTCGTGAAATAACCGTGATTTAGCGAAGATTTAGCTTAATTTTGATGTTGTAATAGTTAACTTGCTTCTTTCACTGCGAAACGCGTTATTTCGTTGAATTTCATCGTTTCATGATTGTTTCTTGATATAACCATGTTTTAGCGAAGATTTAGATTAATTTTGATGTTTTCTTAGATATCAAGCTACTTTCACTGCGAAAAACGTTATTTCGTTGAATTTCATCGTTTCATGAATGTTTCGTGAAATAACCATGATATAGCGGAGATTTAGCTTAATTTTGATGTTTTCATCGATATCTTGCTACTTTCACTGCGAAACACGTTATTTCGTTGAATTTCATCGTATGATAAATGTTTCGTGAAATAAACATGATTCAGCGGAGATTTAGCGTAATTTTGATGTGTTCATAGATATTATCCTACTTTCAATGCGAAATACGTTATTTCGTTGAGTTTTATCGTTTCATGAACGTTTCGTCAAATAACCATGATTTAGCGGAGATTTAGCTTAATTTTAATGATTTCATAGATATCTTGCTACTTTAACTGCGAACCACGATATTTCATTGAATTTCATCTTTTCATGAATGTTTCGTGAAATAACCATGATTTAGCGGAGATTTAGCTTAATTTTATGTTTTCATAGATATCTTGCTACTTTAACTGTGAAACACGTTATTTCGTTGAATTTCATCGTATGATAAATGTTTCGTGAAAAAAACATCATTCAGCGGAGATTTAGCGTAATTTTGATGTTTTCATGGATATCTAGCTACTTTCACTGCGAAAAACGTAATTTCGATGAATTTCATCCTTTCATGAAAGTTTCGAGAAATAACCATCATTTAGTGAAGATTTAGCTTAATTTTGATGTTTTAATAGATAACTTGCTTCTTTCACAGCGAAACGCGTTGTTACGTTGAATTTCATCGTTTCAGGAATGTTTCGTGAAATAACCACGATTTACCGATGATTTAGCCTAATTTTGATTTCTTCATGGATATCTAGCTACTTTCACTGCGAAACACGTGATTTCGATGAATTTCGCATTTCATGAATGTTTCGTTAAATAACCATGATTTTGCGGAGTTTTATCTTAATTTTTATGTTTTCATTGATATCAAGCTACTTTCACTGCGAAACACGTTATTTCGATCACTTTCATCGTTTCATGAATGTTTCGTGAAATAACCATGATTTAGCGGAGATTTATCTTAATTTTGATGTTTTCATAGATATCTTGCTACTTTTACTGCGAAACACGTTATTTCGTTGAATTTCATCGTATGATAACTGTTTCGTGAAATAAACATCATTCAGCGAGAATTTAGTGTAATTTTGATGTTTTCATGGATATCTAGCTACTATCACTACGAAACACGGGATTTCGATGAATTTCCCCTTTCATGAATGTTTCGTGAAATAACCATGATTTAGCGATGATTTAGCCTAATTTTGATGTTTTCATGGATATCTAGCTACTATCACTACGAAACACGTGATTTCGATGAATTTCCCCTTTCATGAATGTTTCGTGAAATAACAATGATTTAGCGGAGATTTAGATTAATTTTGAAGCTTTCATAGATATCTTGCTACTTTCACTGCGAAACACATTATTTCGTTTAATTTCATCGTATGATAACTGTTTCGTGAAATAAACATCATTCAGCGAGGATTTAGCGTAATTTTGATGTTTTCATGGATATCTAGCTACTTTCACTGCGAAACTCGTTAATTCGTTGAATTTCATCGTTTCATGTATGTTACGTGAAATAATCATGTTTTAGCGAAGATTTAGATTAATTTTGATGTTATCATAGATATCAAGCTACTGTCACTGCGAAAAACGTAATTTCGATGAATATCATCGTTTCATGAATGTTTCGAGAAATAACCATGATTTAGCGAAGATTTAGCTTTATTTTGTTGTTTTATTAGATAACTTGCTTCTTTCACTGCGAAACGCGTTGTTTCGTTCAATTTCATCGTTTCATGAATGTTTCGTGAAATAACCATGATTTAGCGAAGATTTAGCTTAATTTTGATGTTGTAATAGTTAACTTGCTTCTTTCACTGCGGAACACGTTATTTCGTTGAATTTCATCCTTTCATGAATGTTTTGTGAAATAACCATGATTTAGCGAATATTTAGCTTATTTTGATGCTTTCATAGATATCTTGGTACTTTCACTGCGAACCACGATATTTCGTTGAATTTCATCGTTTCATGAATGTTTCGTGAAATAACCATGATTTAGCGGAGATTTAGCTTAATTTTATGTTTTCATAGATATCTTGCTTCTTTCACTGCGAAACACGTTATTTCGTTGAATTTCATCGTATGATAACTGTTTCGTGAAATAAACATCTTTCAGCGAGGATTTAGCGTAATTTTGATGTTTTCATGGATATCGAGCTACTTTCACTGCGAAACTCGTTAATTCGTTGAATTTCATCGTTTCATGTATGTTTCGTGAAATAATCATGTTTTAGCTAAGATTTAGATTAATTTTGATGTTTTCATAGATATCAAGCTACTGTCTCTGCGAAAATCGTAATTTCGATGAATTTCATCGTTTCATGAATGTTTCGAGAAGTAACCATGATTTAGCGAAGATTTAGCTTAATTTTGTTGTTTTATTAGATAACTTGCTTCTTTCACTGCGAAACGCGTTATTTCGTTGAATTTCATCGTTTCATGAATGTTTCGTGAAATAACCATGATTTAGCGGAGATTTAGCTTAATTTTGATGTTTTCATATATATCTTGCTACTTTCACTGCGAAACACGTTATTTCGTTGAATTTCATCGTATGATAAATGTTTCGTGAAATAAACATGATTCAGCGGAGATTTAGCGTAATTTCGTTGTTTTCATAGATATTATCCTACTTTCAATGCGAAATACGTTATTTCGTTGAGTTTTATCGTTTCATGAACGTTTCGTCAAATAACCATGATTTAGCGGAGATTTAGCTTAATTTTAATGATTTCATAGATAACTTGCTACTTTAACTGCGAACCACGATATTTCATTGAATTTCATCTTTTCATGAATGTTTCGTGAAATAGCCATGATTTAGCGGAGATTTAGCTTAATTTTATGTTTTCATAGATATCTTGCTACTTTGACTGTGAAACACGTTATTTCGTTGAATTTCATCGTATGATAAATGTTTCGTGAAATAAACATCATTCAGCGGAGATTTAGCGTAATTTTGATGTTTTCATGGATATCTAGCTACTTTCACTGCGAAAAACGTAATTTCGATGAATTTCATCGTTTCATGAATGTTTCGAGAAATAACCATCATTTAGTGAAGATTTAGCTTAATTTTGAAGTTTTAATAGATAACTTGCTTCGTTCACAGCGAAACGCGTTGTTTCGTTGAATTTCATCGTTTCAGGAATGTTTCGTGAAATAACCATGATTTACCGAAGATTTAGCCTAATTTTGATTTCTCCATGGATATCTAGCTACTTTCACTGCGAAACACGTGATTTCGATGAATTTCGCATTTCATGAATGTTTCGTTAAATAATCATGATTTTGCGGAGTTTTATCTTAATTTTTATGTTTTCATTGATATCAAGCTACTTTCACTGCGAAACACGTTAATTCGATCACTTTCATCGTTTCATGAATGTTTCGTGAAATAACCATGATTTAGCGGAGATTTATCTTAATTTTGATGTTTTCATAGATATCTTGCTACTTTTATTGCGAAACACGTTATTTCGTTGAATTTCATCGTTTCATGAATGTTTCGTGAAATAACCATGATTTAGCGAAGATTTAGCTTAATTTTGATGTTTTCATGGATATATAGCTATTATCACTACGAAACACGGGATTTCGATGAATTTCCCCTTTCATGAATGTTTCGTGAAATAACCATGATTTAGCGATGATTTATAATTTTGATGTTTTCATGGATATCTAGCTACTATCACTGCGAAACACGTTATTTCGATGAATTTCCTTTTCATGAATGTTTCGTGAAATAACCATGATTTAGCGGAGATTTAGCTTAATTTTGATGTTTTCATAGATATCTTATCTTTCACTGCGAAACACGTTATTTCGTTGAATTTCATCGTTTCATGAATGTTTCGTGAAATAACCATGATTTAAGGATTTAGAGTAATTTTGATGTTTTCATAGATATCTAGCTACTTTCACTGCGAAACACGTTATTTCGTTGAATTTCATCGTTTCATGAATGTTTCGTGAAATAACCATGATTTAGCGAAGATTTAGCTTAATTTTATGTTTTCATAGATATCTTGCTACTTTCACTGCGAAACACGTTATTTCGTTGAATTTCATCGTATCATAAATGTTTCGTGAAATAACCATGATTTAGCGAAGATTTAGCGTAATTTTGATTTTTCATGGATATCTAGCTACTTTCACTGCGAAACTCGTTATTTCGTTGAATTTCATCGTTTCATGAATGTTTCGTGAAATAATCATGTTTTAGCGAAGATTTAGATTAATTTTGATGTTTTCATAGATATCAAGCTACTTTCACTGCGAAACACGTAATTTCGATGAATTTCATCGTTTCATGAATGTTTCGTGAAATAACCATGATTTAGCGAAGATTTAGCTTAATTTTGTTGTTTTATTAGATAACTTGCTTCTTTCACTGCGAAACGCGTTATTTCGTTGAATTTCATCGTTTCATGAATGTTTCGTGAAATAACCATGATTTAGCGAAGATTTAGCTTAATTTTGATGTTTTAATAGATAACTTGCTTCTTTCACTGCGAAACACGTTATTTCGTTGAATTTCATCGTTTCATGAATGTTTCGTGAAATAACCATGATTTAGCGGAGATTTAGCTTAATTTTGATGTTTTCGTAGATATCAAGCTACTTTCACTGCGAAACACGT
>JAUCRC010000136.1:0-42750 GCA_032399595.1 Tetragonula carbonaria
AAATAACCATGATTTAGCGGAGATGTAGCATAATTTTGATGTTTTCATAGATATCTTGCTACTTTCACCGCGAAACACGTTATTTCGTTGAATTTCATCGTTTCATGAATGTTTCGTGAAATAACCATGATTTAGCGAAGATTTAGCATAATTTTGATGTTTTCGTAGATATCAAGCTACTTTCACTGCGAAACACGTTATTTCGTTGAATTTCATCGTTTCATGAATGTTTCGTGAAATAACCATGATTTAGTGAAGATTTAGCTTAATTTTGTTGTTATCAAGAATATCCAGCTACTTTCACTGCGAAACACGTTGTTTCGTTGAATTTCATCATTTCATGAATGTTTCGTGAAATAACCATGATTTAGCGAAGATTTAGCATAATTTTGATGTTTTCGAAGATATCAAGCTACTTTCACTGCGAAACACGTTATTTCGATGAATTTCATCGTTTCATGAGTGTTTCGTGAAACAACCATGATTTAGCGAAGATTTAGCTTAAATTTAATGCGAAGATTTAGCATAATTATGATGATTTCGTAGATATCAAGCTAGTTTCTCTGCGAAACACGTTATTTCGATGAATTTCATCGTTTCTCGAATGTTTCGTGAAATAACCATGATTTAGCGAAGATTTAGCATAATTTTGATGTTTTCGTAGATATCAAGCTTCTTTCACGGCGAAACATGTTATTTCGATGCATTTCAACGTTTCATGAATGTTTCGTGAAATAACCATGATTTAGCGAAGATTTAGCTTAATTTTAATGTTTTCATATATTTCAAGCTACTTTCACTGCGAAACACGTTATTTCGATGAATTTCATCGTTTCATGAATGTTTCGTGAAATAACCACGATTTAGCGAAGATTTAGCATAATTTTGATGTTTTCGTAGATATGAAGCTACTTTCACTGCGAAACACGTTATTTCGATGAATTTCATCGTTTCTCGAATGTTTCGTGAAATAACCATGATTTTGCGAAGATTTAGCTTAATTTTGTTGTTTTCATAGATAACAAGCTACTTTCACAGCGAAACACGTTATTTCGATGAATTTCAACGTTTCATGAATCTTTCGAGAAATAACCACGATGTAGCGAAGATTTAACATAATTTTAATGTTTTCATATATTTCAAGCTACTTTCACTGCGAAACACGTTATTTCGATGAATTTCATCCTTTCATGAATGTTTCGTGAATAAACCATGATTTAGCGAAGATGTAGCATAATTTTGATGTTTTCGTAGATATCAAGCTACTTTCACTGCGAAACAAGTTAAATCGATGAATTTCACCGTTTCATGAATGTTTCGTGAAACAACAATGATTTAGCGAAGATTTAGCTTAATTTTAATGTTTTCATAGATTTCAAGCTACTTTCAACGCGAAATACGTTATTTCAATGAACTTCATCGTTTCATGAATGTATAGTGAAATAACCATGATTTAGCGAAAATTTAGCATAATTTTGATGTTTTCGTAGATATCAAGCTACTTTCACTGCGAAACACGATATTTCGATGAATTTCATGGTTTCATGAATGTTTCGTGAAATAACCATTATTTAGCGAAGATCTAGCTTAATTTTGATGTTTTCATGGATATCTAGCTACTTTCACTACGAAACACGTTATTTCGATGAATTTCATCGTTTCATGAATGTTTCGTGAAATAACCATGATTTAGCGAACATTTAGCTAAATTTTAATGTTTTCATATATTTCAAGCTACTTTCAACGCGAAACACGTTATTGTGTTGAATTTCATCGTTTCCTGAATGTTTCGTGAAATAACCATGATTTAGCGTATATGTAGCATAATTTTGATGTTTTCATATATATCTTGCTACTTTCAATGCGAAACACGTTATTTCGCTGAATTTCATCGTTTCCTGAATGTTTCGTGATATAACCAGGATTTAGCTAAGATTTAGCATAATTTTGATGTTTTCGTAGATATCAAGCTACTTTCACTGCGTAACACGTTATTTCGATGAATTTATTCGTTTCATGAATGTTTCGTGAAATAACCATGATTTAGCGAAGATTTAGCTTAATTTTAATGTTTTCATATATTTCAAGCTACTTTCAACGCGAAACTCGTTATTTGGTTGAATTTCATCGTTTCCTGAATGTTTCGTGAAATAACCATGATTTTGCGAAGATTTAGCTTAATTTTGATGTTTTCATAGATAACAGGCTACTTTCACTGCGAAACACGTTATTTCGATGAATTTCATAGTTTCATGAATGTTTCGTGCAATAACCATGATTTAGCGAAGATTTAGCATAATTTTGATGTTTTCGTAGATTACAAGCTACTTTCACTGCGAAACACGTTATTTCGTTGAATTTCATCGTTTCATGAATGTTTCGTGAAATAACCATGATTTAGTGAAGATTTAGCCCAATTTTGATGTTTTCATGGATATCTAGCTATTTTCACTGGGAAACTCGTTATTTCGTTGCATTTCAACGTTTCATGAATGTTTCGTGTAATTACCAGGATTTAGCGGAGATTTTGTTTAATTTTGACGTTTTCATAGATTTCAAGCAACTTTCACTGCGAAACACGATATTTCGTTGAATTTCATCGTTACATGAACGTATCGTGAATAACCATGATTTAGCGTCAAGCTACTTTCAACGCAAAACACGTTATTTCGTTGAATTTCATCGTTTCCTGAATGTTTCGTGAAATAACCATGATTTAGGGAAGATTTAGCTTGATTTTGATGTTTTCAAGGATATCTAGCTACTTTCACTGCGAAACACGTTAATTCGTTGAATTTCATCGTTTCATGAATGTTTCGTAAAATAACCATAATTTAGTGAAGATTTAGCCTAATTTTGATGTTTTCATGGATATCTAGCTAGTTTCACTGCGATACACGTTATTTCGTTGAATTTCATCGTTTCATGATTGTTTCGTGATATAACAATGATTTAGCGAGGATTTAGCTTAATTTTGATGTTTACATAGATATCAAGCTATTTTCACAGCGAAACACGTTATTTCGTTGAATTTCATCAATTCATGAATGTTTCGTGAAATAACCAGGTCTTAGCTAAGATTTAGCTTAGTTTGGATGTTTTCAAAGATATCAAGCTACTTTCACTTCGAAACACGTTATTTCGGTGTGTCTCAACGTTTCATGAATGTTACGTGAAATAACAATGATTTAGCGAAGATTTAGCTTAATTTTGATGTTTACATAGATATCAAGCAACTTTCACTGCGAAACACGTTGTTTCGTTGAATTTAGTCGTTTCATGAATGTTTCGTAAAATAACCATAATTTAGCGAAGATTTAGCTTAATTTTGATGTTTTCATAGATATCTTGCTACTTTCACTACGAAACACGTTTTTTCGTTGAATTTCATCGTATGATGAATGTTTCGTTAAATAACCATGTTTTAGCGAGGATTTAGCTTAATTTTGATGTTTTCATAGATATCAAGCTACTTTCTCTGCGAAAGACGATATCTCGATGCATTTCAACGTTTCATGAATGTTTCGTGTAATAACCAGGATTTAGCGGAGATTTTGTTTAATTTTGATGTTTTCATAGATTTCAAGCAACTTTCACTGCGAAACACGTTATTTCGTTGAATTTCATCGTTTCATGAACGTATCGTGAAATAACCATGATTTAGCGAAGATTAAGCTCAATTTTGATGTTTTCATGGATATCTAACTACTTTCACTGCGAGACACGTTATTTCGTTGAATTTCATCGTTTCATGAATGTTTCGTGAAATAACCATGATTTAGCGGAGATGTAGCATAATTTTGATGTTTTCATAGATATCTTGCTACTTTCACTGCGAAACACGTTATTTCGTTGAATTTCATCGTTTCATGAATGTTTCGTGAAATAACCATGATTTAGCGAAGATTTAGCATAATTTTGATGTTTTCGTAGATATCAAGCTACTTTCACTGCGAAACACGTTATTTCGTTGAATTTCATCGTTTCATGAATGTTTCGTGAAATAACCATGATTTAGCGAAGATTTAGCTTAATTTTGTTGTTATCAAGAATATCCAGCTACTTTCACTGCGAAACACGTTGTTTCGTTGAATTTCATCATTTCATGAATGTTTCGTGAAATAACCATGATTTAGCGAAGATTTAGCATAATTTTCATGTTTTCGAAGATATCAAGCTACTTTCACTGCGAAACACGTTATTTCGATGAATTTCATCGTTTCATGAGTGTTTCGTGAAACAACCATGATTTAGCGAAGATTTAGCTTAAATTTAATGTTTTCCTATATTTCAAGCTACTTTCAACGCGAAACACGTTATTTCTTTGAATTTCATCGTTTCCTGAATGTTTCATTGAATAACCATGATTTAGCGAAGATTTAGCTTAATTTTGATGTTTTCATAGATAACAAGCTACTTTCACTGCGAAACACGTTATTTCGATGAATTTCATCGTTTCATGAATGTTTCGTGAAATAACCATGATTTAGCGAAGATTTAGCATAATTATGATGATTTCGTAGATATCAAGCTAGTTTCTCTGCGAAACACGTTATTTCGATGAATTTCATCGTTTCTCGAATGTTTCGTGAAATAACCATGATTTAGCGAAGATTTAGCTTTATTTTGATGTTTTCGTAGATATCAAGCTTCTTTCACGGCGAAACATGTTATTTCGATGCATTTCAACGTTTCATGAATGTTTCGTGAAATAACCATGATTTAGCGAAGATTTAGTTTATTTTTAATGTTTTCATATATTTCAAGCTACTTTCACTGCGAAACACGTTATTTCGATGAATTTCATCGTTTCATGAATGTTTCGTGAAATAACCACGATTTAGCGAAGATTTAGCATAATTTTGATGTTTTCGTAGATATGAAGCTACTTTCACTGCGAAGCACGTTATTTCGATGAATTTCATCGTTTCTCGAATGTTTCGTGAAATAACCATGATTTTGCGATGATTTAGCTTAATTTTGTTGTTTTCATAGATAACAAGCTACTTTCACAGCGAAACACGTTATTTCGATGAATTTCAACGTTTCATGAATCTTTCGAGAAATAACCACGATGTAGCGAAGATTTAACATAATTTTAATGTTTTCATATATTTCAAGCTACTTTCACTGCGAAACACGTTATTTCGATGAATTTCATCCTTTCATGAATGTTTCGTGAATAAACCATGATTTAGCGAAGATTTAGCATAAATTTGATGTTTTCGTAGATATCAAGCTACTTTCACTGCGAAACAAGTTAAATCGATGAATTTCACCGTTTCATGAATGTTTCGTGAAACAACAATGATTTAGCGAAGATTTAGCTTAATTTTAATGTTTTCATAGATTTCAAGCTACTTTCAACGCGAAATACGTTATTTCAATGAACTTCATCGTTTCATGAATGTATAGTGAAATAACCATGATTTAGCGAAAATTTAGCATAATTTTGATGTTTTCGTAGATATCAAGCTACTTTCACTGCGAAACACGATATTTCGATGAATTTCATGGTTTCATGAATGTTTCGTGAAATAACCATTATTTAGCGAAGATCTAGCTTAATTTTGATGTTTTCATGGATATCTAGCTACTTTCACTACGAAACACGTTATTTCGATGAATTTCATCGTTTCATGAATGTTTCGTGAAATAACCATGATTTAGCGAACATTTAGCTAAATTTTAATGTTTTCATATATTTCAAGCTACTTTCAACGCGAAACACGTTATTGTGTTGAATTTCATCGTTTCCTGAATGTTTCGTGAAATAACCATGATTTAGCGGATATGTAGCATAATTTTGATGTTTTCATAGATATCTTGCTACTTTCACTGCGAAACACGTTATTTCGCTGAATTTCATCGTTTCCTGAATGTTTCGTGATATAACCAGGATTTAGCGAAGATTTAGCATAATTTTGATGTTTTCGTAGATATCAAGCTACTTTCACTGCGTAACACGTTATTTCGATGAATTTATTCGTTTCATGAATGTTTCGTGAAATAACCATGATTTAGGGAAGATTTAGCTTAATTTTAATGTTTTCATATATTTCAAGCTACTTTCAACGCGAAACTCGTTATTTGGTTGAATTTCATCGTTTCCTGAATGTTTCGTGAAATAACCATGATTTTGCGAAGATTTAGCTTAATTTTGATGTTTTCATAGATAACAAGCTACTTTCACTGCGAAACACGTTATTTCGATGAATTTCATAGTTTCATGAATGTTTCGTGAAATAACCATGATTTAGCGAAGATTTAGCATAATTTTGATGTTTTCGTAGATTACAAGCTACTTTCACTGCGAAACACGTTATTTCGTTGAATTTCATCGTTTCATGAATGTTTCGTGAAATAACCATGATTTAGTGAAGATTTAGCCCAATTTTGATGTTTTCATGGATATCTAGCTATTTTCACTGGGAAACTCGTTATTTCGTTGCATTTCAACGTTTCATGAATGTTTCGTGTAATAACCAGGATTTAGCGGAGATTTTGTTTAATTTTGACGTATTCATAGATTTCAAGCAACTTTCACTGCGAAACACGATATTTCGTTGAATTTCATCGTTTCATGAACGTATCGTGAATAACCATGATTTAGCGAAGATTTAGCTTAATTTTGATGTTTTCATGGATATCTAACTACTTTCACTGCGAGACACGTTATTTCGTTGAATTTCATCGTTTCATGAATGTTTCGAGAAATTACCATGATTTAGCGGAGATGTAGCATAATTTTGATGTTTTCATAGATATCTTGCTACTTTCACTGCGAAACCCATTATTTCGTTGAATTTCATCGTTTCATGAATGTTTCGTGATATAACCATGATTTAGCGAAGATTTAGCTTTATTTTAATGATTTCATATATTTCAAGCTACTTTCAACGCAAAACACGTTATTTCGTTGAATTTCATCGTTTCCTGAATGTTTCGTGAAATAACCATGATTTAGCGAAGATTTGGCTTTATTTTGATTTTTCATATATAACAAGCTACTTTCACTGCGAAACACGTTATTTCGATGAATTTCATCGTTTCATGAATGTTTTGTGAAATAACAATGATTTAGCGGAGAGTTAGCATAATTTTGATGATATCATAGATATCTCGCTACTTTCACTGCGAAACACGTTATTTCGTTGAATTTCATCGTATGATGAATGTTTCGTGAAATAACCATGTTTTAGCGAGGATTTAGCTTAATTTTGATGTTTTCATAGATATCAAGCTACTTTCTCTGCGAAACACGATAATTCGATGCATTTCAACGTTTCATGAATGTTTCGTGTAATAACCAGTATTTAGCGGAGATTTTGTTTAATTTTGATGTTTCCATAGATTTCAAGCAACTTTCACTGCGAAACACGTAATTTCGTTGAATTTCATCGTTACATGAACGTATCGTGAAATAACCATCATTTAGCGAAGATTAAGCTTAATTTTGATGTTTTCATGGATATCTAACTACTTTCACTGCGAGACACGTTATTTCGTTGAATTTCATCGTTTCATGAATGTTTCGTGAAATAACCATGATTTAGCGGAGATGTAGCATAATTATGATGTTTTCATAGATATCTTGCTACTTTCAATGCGAAACACGTTATTTCGTTGAATTTCATCGTTTCATGAATGTTTCGTGAAATAACCATGATTTAGCGAAGATTTAGCATAATTTTGATGTTTTCGTAGATATCAAGCTACTTTCACTGCGAAACACGTTATTTCGTTGTATTTCATCGTTTCATGAATGTTTCGTGAAATAACCATGATTTAGCGAAGATTTAGCTTAATTTTGTTGTTATCAAGAATATCCAGCTACTTTCACTGCGAAACACGTTGTTTCGTTGAATTTCATCATTTCATGAATGTTTCGTGAAATAACCATGATTTAGCGAAGATTTAGCATAATTTTGATGTTTTCGAAGATATCAAGCTACTTTCACTGCGAAACACGTTATTTTGATGAATTTCATCGTTTCATGAGTGTTTCGTGAAACAACCATGATTTAGCGAAGATTTAGCTTAATTTTAATGTTTTCATATATTTCAAGCTACTTTCAACGCGAAACACGTTATTTCGTTGAATTTCATCGTTTCCTGAATGTTCCATGAAATAACCATGATTTAGCGAAGATTTAGATTAATTTTGATGTTTTCATAGATATCAAGCTACTTTCACGGCGAAACACGTTATTTCGATGAATTTCATCGTTTCATGAATGTTTTGTGAAATAACCATGATTTAGCGAAGATTTTGCATAATTATGATGATTCTGTAATATATCAACTGAAGTTTCTTGCGAAGATGCTGTTTGATGTATTTTCATTGTTTTTGATGTTTTGTCGAAATATCACTATTTAGTGAAGTATCTAGCTTGCGATTTGATGATTTTTGATATATCAATTCTTTCAATGTCAAGCATGACTATTCATGCATTTTAACGTTTCATGAATGTTTCGTGAAATAACCATGATCTAGCGAAGTATCAAGCCTAATTTTAATGTTTTCATACATTTCAAGCTACTTTCACTGCGAAACAATTGCCACATTTTCGATGAATTTCATCGTTTCATGAATGTTTGTGAACAATCGCTATCAGCTGGTATCAGCAGCATCTCCAATGTTTTTGATAGACTAGCTACTTTCACTGCGAAACACGTTATTTCGATGAATTTCATCGTTTCTCGAATGTTTCGTGAAATAACCATGATTTTGCGATGATTTAGCTTAATTTTGTTGTTTTCATAGATAACAAGCTACTTTCACAGCGAAACACGTTATTTCGATGAATTTCAACGTTTCATGAATCTTTCGAGAAATAACCACGATGTAGCGAAGATTTAACATAATTTTAATGTTTTCATATATTTCAAGCTACTTTCACTGCGAAACACGTTATTTCGATGAATTTCATCCTTTCATGAATGTTTCGTGAATAAACCATGATTTAGCGAAGATTTAGCATAAATTTGATGTTTTCGTAGATATCAAGCTACTTTCACTGCGAAACAAGTTAAATCGATGAATTTCACCGTTTCATGAATGTTTCGTGAAACATCAATGATTTAGCGAAGATTTAGCTTAATTTTAATGTTTTCATAGATTTCAAGCTACTTTCAACGCGAAATACGTTATTTCAATGAACTTCATCGTTTCATGAATGTATAGTGAAATAACCATGATTTAGCGAAAATTTAGCATAATTTTGATGTTTTCGTAGATATCAAGCTACTTTCACTGCGAAACACGATATTTCGATGAATTTCATGGTTTCATGAATGTTTCGTGAAATAACCATTATTTAGCGAAGATCTAGCTTAATTTTGATGTTTTCATGGATATCTAGCTACTTTCACTACGAAACACGTTATTTCGATGAATTTCATCGTTTCATGAATGTTTCGTGAAATAACCATGATTTAGCGAACATTTAGCTAAATTTTAATGTTTTCATATATTTCAAGCTACTTTCAACGCGAAACACGTTATTGTGTTGAATTTCATCGTTTCCTGAATGTTTCGTGAAATAACCATGATTTAGCGGATATGTAGCATAATTTTGATGTTTTCATAGATATCTTGCTACTTTCACTGCGAAACACGTTATTTCGCTGAATTTCATCGTTTCCTGAATGTTTCGTGATATAACCAGGATTTAGCGAAAATTTAGCATAATTTTGATGTTTTCGTAGATATCAAGCTACTTTCACTGCGTAACACGTTATTTCGATGAATTTATTCGTTTCATGAATGTTTCGTGAAATAACCATGATTTAGCGAAGATTTAGCTTAATTTTAATGTTTTCATATATTTCAAGCTACTTTCAACGCGAAACTCGTTATTTGGTTGAATTTCATCGTTTCCTGAATGTTTCGTGAAATAACCATGATTTTGCGAAGATTTAGCTTAATTTTGATGTTTTCATAGATAACAGGCTACTTTCACTGCGAAACACGTTATTTCGATGAATTTCATAGTTTCATGAATGTTTCGTGCAATAACCATGATTTAGCGAAGATTTAGCATAATTTTGATGTTTTCGTAGATTACAAGCTACTTTCACTGCGAAACACGTTATTTCGTTGAATTTCATCGTTTCATGAATGTTTCGTGAAATAACCATGATTTAGTGAAGATTTAGCCCAATTTTGATGTTTTCATGGATATCTAGCTATTTTCACTGGGAAACTCGTTATTTCGTTGCATTTCAACGTTTCATGAATGTTTCGTGTAATTACCAGGATTTAGCGGAGATTTTGTTTAATTTTGACGTTTTCATAGATTTCAAGCAACTTTCACTGCGAAACACGATATTTCGTTGAATTTCATCGTTACATGAACGTATCGTGAATAACCATGATTTAGCGAAGATTTAGCTTAATTTTGATGTTTTCAAAGATATCAAGCTACTTTCACTGCGAAACACGTTATTTCGTTGAATTTCATCGTTTCATGAATGTTTCGTAAAATAACCATAATTTAGCGAAGATTTAGCTTAATTTTGATGTTTTCATAGATGTCTTGCTACTTTCACTGCGAAACACGTTATTTCGTTGAATTTCATCGTTTCATGAATGTTCCGTGATATAACCATGATTTAGCGAAGATTTAGCATAATTTTGATGTTTTCGTAGATAACAAGCTACTTTCACTGCGAAACACGTTATTTCGATGAATTTCATCGTTTCATGAATGTTTCGTGAAATAACCATGATTTAGCGAAGATTTAGCTTTATTTTAATGATTTCATATATTTCAAGCTACTTTCAACGCAAAACACGTTATTTCGTTGAATTTCATCGTTTCCTGAATGTTTCGTGAAATAACCATGATTTAGGGAAGATTTAGCTTGATTTTGATGTTTTCAAGGATATCTAGCTACTTTCACTGCGAAACACGTTAATTCGTTGAATTTCATCGTTTCATGAATGTTCGTAAAATAACCATAATTTAGCGAAGATTTAGCCTAATTTTGATGTTTTCATGGATATCTAGCTAGTTTCACTGCGATACACGTTATTTCGTTGAATTTAAACGTTTCATGATTGTTTCGTGATATAACAATGATTTAGCGAGGATTTAGCTTAATTTTGATGTTTACATAGATATCAAGCTATTTTCACAGCGAAACACGTTATTTCGTTGAATTTCATCATTTCATGAATGTTTCGTGAAATAACCAGGTCTTAGCTAAGATTTAGCTTAGTTTGGATGTTTTCAAAGATATCAAGCTACTTTCACTTCGGTACAGGTTATTTCGGTGTGTCTCAACGTTTCATGAATATTACGTGAAATAACCATGATTTAGCGAAGATTTAGCTTAATTTTGATGTTTACATAGATATCAAGCAACTTTCACTGCGAAACACGTTGTTTCGTTGAATTTAATCGTTTCATGAATGTTTCGTAAAATAACCATAATTTAGCGAAGATTTAGCTTAATTTTGATGTTTTCATAGATATCTTGCTACTTTCACTACGAAACACGTTTTTTCGTTGAATTTCATCGTATGATGAATGTTTCGTGAAATAACCATGTTTTAGCGAGGATTTAGCATAATTTTGATGTTTTCATAGATATCAAGCTACTTTCTCTGCGAAAGACGATATTTCGATGCATTTCAACGTTTCATGAATGTTTCGTGTAATAACCAGTATTTAGCGGAGATTTTGTTTAATTTTGATGTTTTCATAGATTTCAAGCAATTTTCACTGCGAAACACGTTATTTCGTTGAATTTCATCGTCTCATGAACGTATCGTGAAATAACCATGATTTAGCGAAGATTAAGCTTAATTTTGATGTTTTCATGGATATCTAACTACTTTCACTGCGAGACACGTTATTTCGATTGGTTTTATTGTTCATGTGATGTTTCGAGCAATTACCATGATTTAGCGGAGATGACATAATTTTGATGTTTCATAGATATCTTGCTACTTTCACTGCCAACCATTATTTTGTTGAATTTCCATTAGTTTCATGAATGTTTCGTGATAGAACACGATTTAGCCGGGTATTTAGCTTTATTTTAATGATTTCATATATTTCAAGCTACTTTCATGCAAAACACGTTATTTCGTTGAATTTCATCGTTCCTGAATGTTTCGTGAAATAACCATGATTTAGGGAAGATTTAGCTTGATTTTGATGTTTTCAAGGAGATCCGGCTACTTTCACTGCGAAACACGTTAATTCGTTGAATTTCATCGTTTCATGAATGTTTCGTAAAATAATCAGCAATTAGCGAAGATTTAGCCTAATTTTGATGTTTTCATGGATATCAGCTAGTTTCACTGCAAAACACGTTATTTTTGTTGAATTTCATCGTCTCATGAATGTTTCGTGAAATAACCATGATTTAGCGAAGATTTAGCATAATTTTGATGTTTTCGTAGATATCAAGCTACTTTCACTGCGAAACACGTTATTTCGATGAATTTCATCGTTTTTTGAATGTTTCGTGAAATAACCATGATTTAGCGAAGATTTAGCTTAATTTGAATGTTTTCATATATTTCAAGCTACTTTCAACTCGAAACACGTTATTTCGTTGAATTTCATCGTTTCCTGAATGTTTCGTGAAATAACCGTGATTTAGCGAAGATTTAGCTTTATTTTGATTTTTCATATATAACAAGCTACTTTCACTGCGAAACACGTTATTTCGATGAATTTCATCGTTTCATGAATGTTTTGTGAAATAACAATGATTTAGCGGAGAGTTAGCATAATTTTGTTTTCATAGATATCAAGCTACTTTCACTGCGAAACACGTTATTTCGATGAATTTCATCGATTCATGAATGTTTCGTGAAATAACCATGATTTAGTGAAGATTTAGCCCAATTTTGATGTTTTCATCGATATCTAGCTATTTTCAATGTGAAACTCGTTATTTCGTTGCATTTCAACGTTTCATGAATGTTTCGTGTAATAACCAGGATTTAGCGGAGATTTTGATTAATTTTGACGTTTTCATAGGTTTCAAGCAACTTTCACTCCGAAACACGTTATTTCGTTGAATTTCATCGTTTCATGAATGTTTCGTGAAATAACCATGATTTAGCGGAGATTTAGCATAATTTTGATGTTTTCATAGATATCTTGCTACTTTCACTGCGAAACACGTTATTTCGTTGAATTTCATCGTTTCATGGATGTTTCGTGATATAACCATGATTTAGCGGAGATTTAGCTTAATTTTGTTGTTTTCAAGAATATCCAGCTACTTTCACTGCGAAACACGCTGTTTCGTTGAATTTCATCATTTCATGAATGTTTCGTGAAATAACCATGATTTAGCGTAGATTTAGCATAATTTTGATGTTTTCGAAGATATCAAGCTACTTTCACTGCGAAACACGTTATTTCGATGAATTTCATCGTTTCATGAGTGTTTCGTGAAACAACCATGATTTAGCGAAGATTTAGCTTAATTTTAATGTTTTCATATATTTCAAGCTACTTTCAACGCGATACACGTTATTTCTTTGAATTTCATCGTTTCCTGAATGTTTCGTGAAATAACCATGATTTAGCGAAGATTTAGCATAATTTTGATGTTTTCATATATTTCAAGCTACTTTCACTGCGAAATACGTTATTTCGATGAATTTCATCGTTTCATGAATGTTTCTTGAAATAACCATGATTTAGCGAAGATTTAGCATAATTTTGATGTTTTCGTAGATATCAAGCTACTCTCACTTCGAAACAAGTTATTTCGATGAATTTCACCGTTTCATGAATGTTTCGTGAAATAACAATGATTTAGCGAAGACTTAGCTTAATTTTAATGTTTTCATAGATTTCAAGCTACATTCAACGCGAAATACGTTATTTCGATGAACTTCATCGTTTCATGAATGTTTCTTGAAATAACCAGGATTTAGCGGAGATTTTGTTTAATTTTGACGTTTTCAAAGATTTCAAGCAACTTTCACTGCGAAACACGTTATTTCGTTGAATTTCATCGTTTCATGAACGTATCGTGAATAACCATGATTTAGCGAAGATTAAGCTTAATTTTGGTGTTTTCATGGATATCTAACTACTTTCAATGCGAGACACGTTATTTCGTTGAATTTCATCGTTTCATGAGTGTTTCGTGAAACAACCATGATTTAGCGAAGATTTAGCTTAATTTTGATGTTTTCATAGATAACAAGCTACTTTCACTGCGAAACACGTTATTTCGATGAATTTCATCGTTTCATGAATGTTTCGTGAAATAACCATGATTTAGCGAAGATTTAGCATAATTTTGATGTTTTCGGGTTATCAAGCTACTTTCACGGCGAAACACGTTATTTCGATGCATTTCAACGTTTCACGAATGTTTCGTGAAACAACCATGATTTAGCGAAGATTTAGCTTAATTTTAATGTTTTCATATATTTCAAGCTACTTTCACTGCGAAACACGTTATTTCGTTGAATTTCATCGTTTCCTGAATGTTTCGTGAAATAACCATGATTTAGCGAAGATTTAGCTTAATTTTGATGTTTTCATAGATAACAAGCTACTTTCACTGCGAAACACGTTATTTCGATGAATTTCATCGTTTCATGAATGTTTCGTGAAATAACCATTTACCGAAGATTTAGCATAATTTTGATGTTTTCGAAGATATGAAGCTACTTTCACTGCGAAACACGTTATTTCGATGAATTACATCGTTTCATGAGTGTTTCGTGAAACAACCATGATTTAGCGAAGATTTAGCTTAATTTTAATGTTTTCATATATTTGAAGCTACTTCTACGCGAAACACGTTATTTCGTTGAATTTCATCGTTTCCTGAATGTTTCGTGAAATAACCATGATTTACCGAAGATTTAGCTCAATTTTGATGATTTCATAGATAACAAGCTACTTTCACTGCGAAACACGTTATTTCGATGAATTTCATCGTTTCATGAATGTTTCGTGAATTAACCATGATTTAGCGAAGGATTAGCATAATTTTGATGTTTTCGTAGATATCAAGCTAGTTTCACTGCGAAACACGTTATTTCGATGAATTTCATCGTTTCTCGAATGTTTCGTGAAATAACCATGATTTAGCGAATATTTAGCATAATTTTGATGTTTTCGTAGATATCAAGCTTCTTTCACGGCGAAACACGTTATTTCGATGCATTTCAACGTTTCATGAATGTTTCGTGAAATAACAATGATTTAGCGAAGATTTAGCTTAATTTAAATGTTTTCATAGATTTCAAGCTACTTTCAACGCGAAATACGTTATTTCGATGAACTTCATCGTTTCATGAATGTTTCGTGAAATAACCATGATTTAGCGAAAATTTAGCATAATTTTGATGTTCTCGTAGATATCAAGCTACTTTCACTGCGAAACACGTTATTTCGATGAATTTCATGGTTTCATGAATGTTTCGTGAAATAACCATGATCTAGCGAAGATCTAGCTTAATTTTGACGTTTTCATGGATATCTAGCTACTTTAACTGCGAAACACGTTATTTCGATGAATTTCATCGTTTCATGAATGTTTCGTGAAATAACCATGATTTAGCGAAGATTTAGCTTAATTTTAATGTTTTCATATATTTCAAACTACTTTCAACGCGAAACACGTTATTTCGTTGAATTTCACCGTTTCCTGAATGTTTCGTGAAATAACCATGATTTACCGAAGATTTAGCTTAATTTTGATGATTTCATAGATAACAAACTACTTTCACAGCGAAACACGTTATTTCGATGAATTTCATCGTTTCATGAATGTATCGTGAAATAACCATGATTTACCGAAGATTTAGCATAATTTTGATGTTTTCGTAGATATCAAGCTAGTTTCACTGCGAAACACGTTATTTCGATGAATTTCATCGTTTCTCGAATGTTTCGTGAAATAACCATGATTTAGCAAAAATTTAGCATAAATTTGATGTTTTCGTAGATATCAAGCTACTTTCACTGCGAAACACGTTATTTCGATGAATTTCATGGTTTCATGAATGTTTCGTGAAATAACGATGATTTAGCGAAGATTTAGCTTAGTTTTGATGTTTTCATGGATATCTAGCTACTTTAACTGCGAAACACGTTATTTCGATGAATTTCATCGTTTCATGAATGTTTCGTGAAATAACCATGATTTACCGAAGATTTAGCTTAATTTTAATGTTTTCATGTATTTCAAGCTACTTTCAACGCGAAACACGTTATTTCGTTGAATTTCATCGTTTCCTGAATGTTTCGTGAAATAGCCCCGATGTAGCGAAGAAGTAGCATAATTTTAATGTTTTCATATATTTCAAGCTACTTTCACTGCGAAACACGTTACTTCGATGAATTTCATCGTTTCATGAATGTTTGGTGAAATAACCATGATTTAGCGAAGATTTAGCATAATTTTGATGTTTTCGTATATATCAAGCTACTTTCACTGCGAAACAAGTTATTTCGATGAATTTCACCGTTTCATGAATGTTTCGTGAAATAACAATGATTTAGCAAAGATTTAGTTTAATTTTAACGTTTTCATAGATTTCAAGCTGTTCAACGCGAAATACGTTATTTCGATGAACTTCATCGTTTCATGAATGTTTCGTGAAATAACCTGATTTAGCGAAAATTTAGCATAATTTTGATGTTTTCGTTGATATCAAGCTACTTTCATGGCGAAACACGTTATTTCGATGAATTTCATTGTTTCATGAAAGTTTCGTGAATTAACCATGATTTAGCGAAGGATTAGCATAATTTTGATGTTTTCATAGATTTCAAGCTGCTTTCACTGCGAAACACGTTATTTTTGTTGTATCTTCATCGTTCCATGAACGTTTTGGCGAAATAACCATGATTTAGTGAAGATTTAGCCCAATTTTGATGTTTTTGTGGGATATCAAGCTACTTTCACGAAACACGTTATTTCGTTGAATTTCATCGTTTCATGAATGTTTCGTGAAATAACCAAGATTTAGCGAAGATTTAGCTTAATTTTCATGTTTTCGTAGATATCTTGTTACTTTCACTGCGAAACACGTTATTTCGATGAATTTCATCGTTTCATGAATGTTTCGTGAAATAACCATGATTTACCGAAGATTTAGCATAATTTTGATGTTTTCGAAGATATGAAGCTACTTTCACTGCGAAACACGTTATTTCGATGAATTACATCGTTTCATGAGTGTTTCGTGAAACAACCATGATTTAGCGAAGATTTAGCTTAATTTTAATGTTTGCATATATTTGAAGCTACTTCTACGCGAAACACGTTATTTCGTTGAACTTCATCGTTTCATGAATGTTTCGTGAAATAACCATGATTTAGCGAAAATTTAGCATAATTTTGATGTTTTCGTAGATATCAAGCTACTTTCACTGCGAAACACGTTATTTCGATGAATTTCATGGTTTCATGAATGTTTCGTGAAATAACCATGATCTAGCGAAGATCTAGCTTAATTTAGACGTTTTCATGGATATCTAGCTACTTTAACTGCGAAACACGTTATTTCGATGAATTTCATCGTTTCATGAATGTTTCGTGAAATAACCATGATTTACCGAAGATTTAGCATAATTTTGATGTTTTCATAGATATCAAGCTAGTTTCACTGCGAAACACGTTATTTCGATGAATTTCATCGTTTCTCGAATGTTTCGTGAAATAACCATGATTTAGCAAAAATTTAGCATAAATTTGATGTTTTCGTAGATATCAAGCTACTTTCACTGCGAAACACGTTATTTCGATGAATTTCATGGTTTCATGAATGTTTCGTGAAATAACGATGATCTAGCGAAGATCTAGCTTAGTTTTGATGTTTTCATGGATATCTAGCTACTTTAACTGCGAAACACGTTATTTCGATGAATTTCATCGTTTCATGAATGTTTCGTGAAATAACCATGATTTAGCGAAGATTTAGCTTAATTTTAATGTTTTCATATATTTCAAACTACTTTCAACGCGAAACACGTTATTTCGTTGAATTTCACCGTTTCCTGAATGTTTCGTGAAATAACCATGATTTGCCGAAGATTTAGCTTAATTTTGATGATTTCATAGATAACAAGCTACTTTCACAGCGAAACACGTTATTTCGATGAATTTCATCGTTTCATGAATGTATCGTGAAATAACCATGATTTACCGAAGATTTAGCATAATTTTGATGTTTTCGTAGATATCAAGCTAGTTTCACTGCGAAACACGTTATTTCGATGAATTTCATCGTTTCTCGAATGTTTCGTGAAATAACCATGATTTAGCAAAAATTTAGCATAAATTTGATGTTTTCGTAGATATCAAGCTACTTTCACTGCGAAACACGTTATTTCGTGGAACTTCATCGTTTCATGAATGTTTCGTGAAATAACCTTGATTTAGCGAAGATTTAGCTCAGTTTTGATGTTCTCATGGATATCTAGCTACTTTAACTGCGGAACACGTTATTTCGATGAATTTCATCGAATGTTTCATCGTTTCATGAATGTTTCGTGAAATAACCATGATTTAGCGAAGATTTAGCTTAATTTTAATGTTTTCATGTATTTCAAGCTACTTTCAACGCGAAACACTTTATTTCGTTGAATTTCATCGTTTCCTGAATGTATCGTGAAATAGCCCCGATGTAGCGAAGAAGTAGCATAATTTTAATGTTTTCATATATTTCAAGCTACTTTCACTGCGAAACACGTTACTTCGATGAATTTCATCGTTTCATGAATGTTTGGTGAAATAACCATGATTTAGCGAAGATTTAGCATAATTTTGATGTTTTCGTATATATCAAGCTACTTTCACTGCGAAACAAGTTATTTCGATGAATTTCACCGTTTCATGAATGTTTCGTGAAATAACAATGATTTAGCAAAGATTTAGCTTAATTTTCATGTTTTCATAGATTTCAAGCTACTTTCAACGCGAAATACGTTATTTCGATGAACTTCATCGTTTCATGAATGTTTCGTGAAATAACCATGATTTAGCGAAAATTTAGCATAATTTTGATGTTTTCGTCGATATCAAGCTACTTTCACTGCGAAACACGTTATTTCGATGAATTTCATCGTTTCATGAATGTTTCGTGAATTAACCATGATTTAGCGAAGGATTAGCATAATTTTGATGTTTTCATAGATTTCAAGCTGCTTTCACTGCGAAACACGTTATTTCGTTGAATTTCATCGTTTGATGAATGTTTCGCGAAATAACCATGATTTAGTGAAGATTTAGCCCAATTTTGATGTTTTCGTAGATATCAAGCTACTTTCACGGCGAAACACGTTATTTCGATGCATTTCAACGTTTCCTGAATGTTTCGTGAAATAACCATGATTTAGCGAAGATTTAGCTTAATTTTGATGTTTTCATAGATAACAAGCTACTTTCACTGCGAAACACGTTATTTCGATGAATTTCATCGTTTCATGAATGTTTCGTGAAATAACCATGATTTACCGAAGATTTAGCATAATTTTGATGTTTTCGAAGATATGAAGCTACTTTCACTGCGAAACACGTTATTTCGATGAATTACATCGTTTCATGAGTGTTTCGTGAAACAACCATGATTTAGCGAAGATTTAGCTTAATTTTAATGTTTTCATATATTTGAAGCTACTTCTACGCGAAACACGTTATTTCGTTGAATTTCATCGTTTCCTGAATGTTTCGTGAAATAACCATGATTTACCGAAGATTTAGCTCAATTTTGATGATTTCATAGATAACAAGCTACTTTCACTGCGAAACACGTTATTTCGATGAATTTCATCGTTTCATGAATGTTTCGTGAAATAAAAATGATTTACCGAAGATTTAACATAATTTTGATGTTTTCGTAGATATCAAGCTAGTTTCACTGCGAAACACGTTATTTCGATGAATTTCATCGTTTCTCGAATGTTTCGTGGAATAACCATGATTTAGCGAATATTTAGCATAATTTTGATGTTTTCGTAGATATCAAGCTACTTTCACGGCGAAACACGTTATTTCGATGCATTTCAACGTTTCATGAATGTTTCGTGAAATAACAATGATTTAGCGAAGATTTAGCTTAATTTAAATGTTTTCATAGATTACAAGCTACTTTCAACGCGAAATACGTTATTTCGATGAACTTCATCGTTTCATGAATGTTTCGTGAAATAACCATGATTTAGCGAAAATTTCGCATAATTTTGATGTTTTCGTAGATATCAAGCTACTTTCACTGCGAAACACGTTATTTCGATGAATTTCATGGTTTCACGAATGTTTCGTGAAATAACCATGATCTAGCGAAGATCTAGCTTAATTTTGACGTTTTCATGGATATCTAGCTACTTTAACTGCGAAACACGTTATTTCGATGAATTTCATCGTTTCATGAATGTTTCGTGAAATAACCATGATTTAGCGAAGATTTACCTTAATTTTAATGTTTTCATATATTTCAAACTACTTTCAACGCGAAACACGTTATTTCGTTGAATTTCACCGTTTCCTGAATGTTTCGTGAAATAACCATGATTTACCGAAGATTTAGCTTAATTTTGATGATTTCATGGATAACAAGCTACTTTCACAACGAAACACGTTATTTCGATGAATTTCATCGTTTCATGAATGTATCGTGAAATAACCATGATTTACCGAAGATTTAGCATAATTTTGATGTTTTCGTAGATATCAAGCTAGTTTCACTGCGAAACACGTTATTTCGATGAATTTCATCGTTTCTCGAATGTTTCGTGTAATAACCATGATTTAGCAAAAATTTAGCAAAAATTTGATGTTTTCGTAGATATCAAGCTACTTTCACTGCGAAACACGTTATTTCGATGAATTTCATGGTTTCATGAATGTTTCGTGAAATAACGATGATCTAGCGAAGATCTAGCTTAATTTTGATGTTTTCATGGATATCTTGCTACTTTAACTGCGAAACACGTTATTTCGATGAATTTCATCGTTTCATGAATGTTTCGTGAAATAACCATGATTTAGCGAAGATTTAGCTTAATTTTAATGATTTCATAGATAACAAGCTACTTTCACTGCGAAACACGTTATTTCGATGAATTTCATCGTTTCATGAATGTTTCGTGAAATAAAAATGATTTAGCGAATATTTAGCATAATTTTGATGTTTTCGTAGATATCAAGCTACTTTCACGGCGAAACACGTTATTTTATTATTCTAATGTTTCATGCAGCATTTCTGCGCAATAACCATGATTTAGCGAATATTTAGCATAATTTTGATGTCTCCGTAGATATCAAGCTACTTTCATGGTGAAATACGTCATTTCTGAGCCATTTTGCGAATTATTCATTATAGTTTGCGACAAAATTATTTATGAAAGATTCATTGATTAGGGTTTTTGATATCACAAGCTACTTTCAACGCGAAATACGTTATTTCGATGAACTTCATCGTTTCATGAATGTTTCGTGAAATAACCATGATTTAGCGAAAATTTAGCATAATTTTGATGTTTTCGTAGATATCAAGCTACTTTCACTGCGAAACACGTTATTTCGATGAATTTCATGGTTTCACGAATGTTTCGTGAAATAACCATGATCTAGCGAAGATCTAGCTTAATTTTGACGTTTTCATGGATATCTAGCTACTTTAACTGCGAAACACGTTATTTCGATGAATTTCATCGTTTCATGAATGTTTCGTGAAATAACCATGATTTAGCGAAGATTTAGCTTAATTTTAATGTTTTCATATATTTCAAACTACTTTCAACGCGAAACACGTTATTTCGTTGAATTTCACCGTTTCCTGAATGTTTCGTGAAATAACCATGATTTACCGAAGATTTAGCTTAATTTTGATGATTTCATGGATAACAAGCTACTTTCACAGCGAAACACGTTATTTCGATGAATTTCATCGTTTCATGAATGTATCGTGAAATAACCATGATTTACCGAAGATTTAGCATAATTTTGATGTTTTCGTAGATATCAAGCTAGTTTCACTGCGAAACACGTTATTTCGATGAATTTCATCGTTTCTCGAATGTTTCGTGTAATAACCATGATTTAGCAAAAATTTAGCAAAAATTTGATGTTTTCGTAGATATCAAGCTACTTTCACTGCGAAACACGTTATTTCGATGAATTTCATGGTTTCATGAATGTTTCGTGAAATAACGATGATCTAGCGAAGATCTAGCTTAATTTTGATGTTTTCATGGATATCTTGCTACTTTAACTGCGAAACACGTTATTTCGATGAATTTCATCGTTTCATGAATGTTTCGTGAAATAACCATGATTTAGCGAAGATTTAGCTTAATTTTAATGATTTCATAGATAACAAGCTACTTTCACTGCGAAACACGTTATTTCGATGAATTTCAACGTTTCATGAATGTTTCGTGAAATAAAAATGATTTAGCGAATATTTAGCATAATTTTGATGTTTTCGTAGATATCAAGCTACTTTCACGGCGAAACACGTTATTTCGATGCATTTCAACGTTTCATGAATGTTTCGTGAAATAACCATGATTTACCGAAGATTTAGCTCAATTTTGATGATTTCATAGATAACAAGCTACTTTCAACGCGAAATACGTTATTTCGATGAACTTCATCGTTTCATGAATGTTTCGTGAAATAAAAATGATTTACCGAAGATTTAACATAATTTTGATGTTTTCGTAGATATCAAGCTAGTTTCACTGCGAAACACGTTATTTCGATGAATTTCATCGTTTCTCGAATGTTTCGTGAAATAACCATGATTTAGCGAATATTTAGCATAATTTTGATGTTTTCGTAGATATCAAGCTACTTTCACGGCGAAACACGTTATTTCGATGCATTTCAACGTTTCATGAATGTTTCGTGAAATAACAATGATTTAGCGAAGATTTAGCTTAATTTAAATGTTTTCATAGATTACAAGCTACTTTCAACGCGAAATACGTTATTTCGATGAACTTCATCGTTTCATGAATGTTCCGTGAAATAACCATGATTTAGCGAAAATTTAGCATAATTTTGATGTTTTCGTAGATATCAAGCTACTTTCACTGCGAAACACGTTATTTCGATGAATTTCATGGTTTCACGAATGTTTCGTGAAATAACCATGATCTAGCGAAGATCTAGCTTAATTTTGACGTTTTCATGGATATCTAGCCACTTTAACTGCGAAACACGTTATTTCGATGAATTTCATCGTTTCATGAATGTTTCGTGAAATAACCATGATTTAGCGAAGATTTAGCTTAATTTTAATGTTTTCATATATTTCAAACTACTTTCAACGCGAAACACGTTATTTCGTTGAATTTCACCGTTTCCTGAATGTTTCGTGAAATAACCATGATTTACCGAAGATTTAGCTTAATTTTGATGATTTCATGGATAACAAGCTACTTTCACAGCGAAACACGTTATTTCGATGAATTTCATCGTTTCATGAATGTATCGTGAAATAACCATGATTTACCGAAGATTTAGCATAATTTTGATGTTTTCGTAGATATCAAGCTAGTTTCACTGCGAAACACGTTATTTCGATGAATTTCATCGTTTCTCGAATGTTTCGTGTAATAACCATGATTTAGCAAAAATTTAGCAAAAATTTGATGTTTTCGTAGATATCAAGCTACTTTCACTGCGAAACACGTTATTTCGATGAATTTCATGGTTTCATGAATGTTTCGTGAAATAACGATGATCTAGCGAAGATCTAGCTTAATTTTGATGTATTCATGGATATCTTGCTACTTTAACTGCGAAACACGTTATTTCGATGAATTTCATCGTTTCATGAATGTTTCGCGAAATAACCATGATTTAGCGAAGATTTAGCTTAATTTTAATGTTTTCATGTATTTCAAGCTACTTTCAACGCGAAACACGTTATTTCGTTGAATTTCATCGTTTCCTGAATGTTTCGTGAAATAGCCCCGATGTAGCGAAGAAGTAGCATAATTTTAATGTTTTCATATATTTCAAGCTACTTTCACTGCGAAACACGTTACTTCGATGAATTTCATCGTTTCATGAATGTTTCGTGAAATAACCATGATTTAGCGAAGGATTAGCATAATTTTGATGTTTTCATAGATTTCAAGCTGCTTTCACTGCGAAACACGTTATTTCGTTGAATTTCATCGTTTCATGAATTTTTCGCGAAATAACCATGATTTAGTGAAGATTTAGCCCAATTTTGATGTTTTCGTAGATATCAAGCTACTTTCACGGCGAAACACGTTATTTCGATGCATTTCAACGTTTCATGAATGTTTCGTGAAATAACAATGATTTAGCGAAGATTTAGCTTAATTTTGATGTTTTCATAGATTTCAAGCTGCTTTCACTGCGAAACACGTTATTTCGTTGAATTTCATCGTTTCATGAATTTTTCGCGAAATAACCATGATTTAGTGAAGATTTAGCCCAATTTTGATGTTTTCGTAGATATCAAGCTACTTTCACGGCGAAACACGTTATTTCGATGCATTTCAACGTTTCATGAATGTTTCGTGAAATAACAATGATTTAGCGAAGATTTAGCTTAATTTTGATGTTTTCATAGATTTCAAGCTACTTTCAACGCGAAATACGTTATTTCGATGAACTTCATCGTTTCATGAATGTTTCGTGAAAGAACCATTATTTAGCGAAAATTTAGCATAATTTTGATGTTTTCGTAGATATCAAGCTACTTTCACTGCGAAACACGTTATTTCGATGAATTTCATGGTTTCATGAATGTTTCGTGAATTAACCATGATTTAGCGAAGACCTAGCTTAATTTTGATGTTTTCATGGATATCTAGCTACTTTCACTGCGAAACACGTTATTTCGATGAATTTCATCGTTTCATGAATGTTTCGTGAAATAACCATGATTTAGCGAAGATTTAGCTTAATTTTAATGTTTTCATATATTTCAAGCTACTTTCAACGCGAAACACGTTATTCCGTTGAATTTCATCGTTTCCTGAATGTTTCGTGAAATAACCACGATGTAGCGAAGAAGTAGCATAATTTTAATGTTTTCATATATTTCAAGCTACTTTCACTGCGAAACACGTTATTTCGATGAATTTCATCGTTTCATGAATGTTTCGTGAAATAACCATGATTTAGCGAAGATTTAGGATAATTTTGATGTTTACGTAGATATCAAGCTACTTTCACTGCGAAACAAGTTATTTCGATGAATTTCACCGTTTCATGAATGTTTCGTGAAATAACAATGATTTAGCAAAGATTTAGCTTAATTTTAATGTTTTCATAGATTTCAAGCTACTTTCAACGCGAAATACGTTATTTCGATGAACTTCATCGTTTCATGAATGTTTCGTGAAATAACAACGATTTAGCGAAGATTTAGCATAATTTTGATGTTTTCGTACATATCAAGCTAGTTTCACTGCGAAACACGTTATTTCGATGAATTTCATCGTTTCATGAGTGTTTCGTGAAACAACCATGATTTAGCGAAGATTTAGCTTAATTTTAATGTTTTCATATATTTCAAGCTACTTTCAACGCGAAACACGTTATTTCGTTGAATTTCATCGTTTCCTGAATGTTTCGTGAAATCCATGATTTAGCGAAGATTTAGCTTAATTTTGATGTTTTCATAGATAACAAGCTACTTTCACTGCGAAACACGTTATTTCGATGAATTTCATCGTTTCATGAATGTTTCGTGAAATAACAATGATTTAGCGAAGATTTAGCATAATTTTGATGTTTTCGTACATATCACTAGTTTCACTGCGAAACACGTTATTTCGATGAATTTCATCGTTTCATGAATGTTTCGTGAAATAACCATGATTTAGCGAAGATTTAGCTTAATTTTAACGTTTTCATAGATAACAAGCTACTTTCACTGCGAACACGTTATTTCGATGAATTTCATCGTTTCATGAATGTTTCGTGAAATAACCATGATTTAGCGAAATTTAGCATAATTTTAATGTTTTCGTAGATATCAAGTTACTTTCACTGCGAAACACGTTATTTCGATGAATTACATCGTTTCATGAGTGTTTCGTGAAACAACCATGATTTAGCGAAGATTTAGCTTAATTTTAATGTTTTCATATATTTGAAGCTACTTCAACGCGAAACACGTTATTTCGTTGAATTTCATCGTTTCCTGAATGTTTCGTGAAATAACCATGATTTAGCGAAGATTTAGCACAATTTTGATGATTTCATAGATAACAAGCTACTTTCACTGCGAAACACGTTATTTCGATGAATTTCATCGTTTCATGAATGTTTCGTGAAATAAAAATGATTTACCGAAGATTTAACATAATTTTGATGTTTTCGTAGATATCAAGCTAGTTTCACTGCGAAACACGTTATTTCGATGAATTTCATCGTTTCTCGAATGTTTCGTGGAATAACCATGATTTAGCGAATATTTAGCATAATTTTGATGTTTTCGTAGATATCAAGCTACTTTCACGGCGAAACACGTTATTTCGATGCATTTCAACGTTTCATGAATGTTTCGTGAAATAACAATGATTTAGCGAAGATTTAGCTTAATTTAAATGTTTTCATAGATTTCAAGCTACTTTCAACGCGAAATACGTTATTTCGATGAACTTCATCGTTTCATGAATGTTTCGTGAAATAACCATGATTTAGCGAAAATTTAGCATAATTTTGATGTTTTCGTAGATATGAAGCTACTTTCACTGCGAAACACGTTATTTCGATGAATTTCATGGTTTCATGAATGTTTCGTGAAATAACCATGATCTAGCGAAGATCTAGCTTAATTTTGATGTTTTCATGGATATCTAGCTACTTTAACTGCGAAACACGTTATTTCGATGAATTTCATCGTTTCATGAATGTTTCGTGAAATAACCATGATTTAGCGAAGATTTAGCTTAATTTTAATGTTTTCATATATTTCAAACTACTTTCAACGCGAAACACGTTATTTCGTTGAATTTCACCGTTTCCTGAATGTTTCGTGAAATAACCATGATTTGCCGAAGATTTAGCTTAATTTTGATGATTTCATAGATAACAAGCTACTTTCACAGCGAAACACGTTATTTCGATGAATTTCATCGTTTCATGAATGTATCGTGAAATAACCATGATTTACCGAAGATTTAGCATAATTTTGATGTTTTCGTAGATATCAAGCTAGTTTCACTGCGAAACACGTTATTTCGATGAATTTCATCGTTTCTCGAATGTTTCGTGAAATAACCATGATTTAGCGAATATTTAGCATAATTTTGATGTTTTCGTAGATATCAAGCTACTTTCACGGCGAAACACGTTATTTCGATGCATTTCAACGTTTCATGAATGTTTCGTGAAATAACAATGATTTAGCGAAGATTTAGCTTAATTTAAATGTTTTCATAGATTTCAAGCTACTTTCAACGCGAAATACGTTATTTCGATGAACTTCATCGTTTCATGAATGTTTCGTGAAATAACCATGATTTAGCGAAAATTTAGCATAAATTTGATGTTTTCGTAGATATCAAGCTTCTTTCACTGCGAAACACGTTATTTCGTCGAATTTCATCGTTTCATGAATTTTTCGTGAAATAACCATCATTTAACGAAGATTTAGCTTAGTTTTGAAGTTTTCATGGATATCTAGCTACTTTAACTGCGAAACACATTATTTCGATGAATATCATCGTTTCATGAATGTTTCGTGATATAACCCTGATTTAGCGAAGATTTTGCATAACTTTGATGTTTTCATAGATTTCAAGATACTTTCACTGCGAAACACGTTATTTCGTTGAATTTCATCGTTTCCTGAATGTTTCGTGAAATAGCCCCGATGTAGCGAAGAAGTAGCATAATTTTTATGTTTTCATATATTTCAAGCTACTTTCACTGCGAAACACGTTACTTCGATGAATTTCATCGTTTCATGAATGTTTGGTGAAATAACCATGATTTAGCGAAGATTTAGCATAATTTTGATGTTTTCGTATATATCAAGCTACTTTCACTGCGAAACAAGTTATTTCGATGAATTTCACCGTTTCATGAATGTTTCGTGAAATAACAATGATTTAGCGAAGATTTAGCTTAATTTTGATGTTTTCATAGATTTCAAGCTACTTTCACTGCGAAACACGTTATTTCGATGAATTTCATCGTTTCATGAATGTTTCGTGAAATAACCATGATTTAGCGAAGAATTAGCTTAATTTTGATGTTTTCATAGATTTCAAGCTACTTTCACTGCGAAACACGTTATTTCGATGAATTTCATCGTTTCATGAATGTTTCGTGAAATAACAGTGAAGATTTAGCCCAATTTTGATGTTTTCATGGATATCTAGCTATTTTCACTGTGAAACACGTCATTTCGTTGCATTTCAACGTTTCATGAATGTTACGTGTAATAACCAGGATTTAGCGGAGATTTTGTTTAATTTTGATGTTTTCATAGATTTCAAGCAACTTTCACTGCGAAACACGTTATTTCGTTGAATTTCATCGTTTCATGAACGTATCGTGAATAACCATGATTTAGCGAAGATTAAGCTTAATTTTGATGTTTTCATGGACATCTAACTACTTTCACTGCGAGACACGTTATTTCGTTGAATTTCATCGTTTCATGAATGTTTCGTGAAATAACCATGATTTAGCGGAGATTTAGCATAATTTTGATGTTTTCATAGATATCTTGCTACTTTCACTGCGAAACACGTTATTTCGTTGAATTTCATCGTTTCATGAATGTTTCGTGAAATAACCATGATTTAGCGAAGATTAAGCTTAATTTTGTTGTTATCAAGAATATCCAGCTACTTTCACTGCGAAACACGTTGTTTCGCTGAATTTCATCACTTCATGAATGTTTCGTGAAATAACCATGATTTAGCGAAGATTTAGCTTAATTTTGATGTTTTCATAGATAACAAGCTACTTTCACTGCGAAACACGTTATTTCGATGAATTTCATCGTTTCATGAATGTTTCGTGAAATAACAACGATTTAGCGAAGATTTAGCATAATTTTGATGTTTTCGTACATATCAAGCTAGTTTCACTGCGAAACACGTTATTTCGATGAATTTCATCGTTTCTCGAATGTTTCGTGAAATAACCATGATTTAGCGACGATTTAGCATAATTTTGATGTTTTCGTAGATATCAAGCTACTTTCACGGCGAAACACGTTATTTCGATGCATTTCAATATTTCATCAATGTTTCGTGAAATAACCATGATATAGCGAAGATTTAGCTTAATTTTAATGTTTTCATATATTTTAAGCTACTTTCACCGCGAAACACGTTATTTCGATGAATTTCATCGTTTCATGAATGTTTCGTGAAATAACCATGATTTAGCGAAGATTTAGCATAATTTTGATGTTTTCGTAGATATCAAGCTACTTTCACTGCGTAACACGTTATTTCGATGAATTTCATCGTTTCTCGAATGTTTCGTGAAAAAACCACGATTTTGCGAAGATTTAGCTTAATTTTGTTGTTTTCGTAGATAACAAGCTACTTTCACTGCGAAACACGTTATTTCGATGAATTTCAACGTTTCATGAATGTTTCGTGAAATAACCACGATGTAGCGAAGATTTAGCATAATTTTGATGTTTTCGTAGATATCAAGCTACTTTCACTGAGAAACACGTTATTTCGATGAATTTCATCGTTTCTCGAATGTTTCGTGAAATAGCCACGATGTAGCGAAAATTTAGCATAATTTTAATGTTTTCATATATTTCAAGCTACTTTCACTGCGATACACGTTATTTCGATGAATTTCATCGTTTCATGAATGCTTCGTGAAATAACCATGATTTAGCGAAGATTTAGCTTAATTTTGACGTTTTCATAGATAACAAGCTACTTTCACTGCGAAACAAGTTATTTCGATGAATTTCATCGTTTCATGAATGTTTCCTAAAATAACCATGATTTAGCGAAGATTCAGCATAATTTTGATGTTTTCGTAGATATCAAGCTAGTTTCACAGCGAAACACGTTATTTCGATGAATTTCATCGTTTCTCGAATGTTTCGTAAAATAACCCTGATTTAGCGAAGATTCAGCATAATTTTGATGTTTTCGTAGCTATCAAGCTACTTTCACTGCGAAACACGTTATTTCGATGAATTTCATCGTTTCTCGAATGTTTCGTGAAATAACCACGATGTAGCGAAGATTTAGCATAATTTTAATGTTTTCATATGTTTCAAGCTACTTTCACTGCGATACACGTTATTTCGATGAATTTCATCGTTTTATGAATGTTTCGTGAAATAACCATGATTTAGCGTAGATTTAGCATAATTTTGATGTTTTCGAAGATATCAAGCTACTTTCACTGCGAAACACGTTATTTCGATGAATTACATCGTTTCATGAGTGTTTCGTGAAACAACCATGATTTAGGGAAGATTTAGCTTAATTTTAATGTTTACATATATTTCAAGCTACTTTCAACGCGAAACACGTTATTTCGTTGAATTTCATCGTTTCCTGAATGTTTCGTGAAATAACCATGATTTAGCGAAGATTTAGCTTAATTTTGATGTTTACATAGATAACAAGCTACTTTCACTGCGAAACACGTTATTTCGATGAATTTCATCGTTTCATGAATGTTTCGTGAAATAACCATGATTTACCGAAGATTTAGCATAATTTTGATGTTTTCGTAGATATCAAGCTACTTTCACTGCGAAACACGTTATTTCGATGAATTTCATGGTTTCATGAATGTTTCGTGAAATAACCATGATTTAGCGAAGATCTAGCTTAATTTTGATGTTTTCATGGGTATCTAGCTACTTTCACTGCGAAACACGTTATTTCGATGAATTTCATCGTTTCATGAATGTTTCGTGAAATAACCATGATTTAGCGAAGATTTTGCTTAATTTTAATGTTTTCATATATTTCAAGCTACTTTCAACGCGAAACACGTTATTTCGTTGAATTTCATCGTTTCCTGAATGTTTCGTGAAATAACCACGATGTAGCGAAGAAGTAGCATAATTTTAATGTTTTCATATATTTCAAGCTACTTTCACTGCGAAACACGTTATTTCGATGAATTTCATCGTTTCATGAATGTTTCGTGAAATAACGATGATTTAGCGAAGATTTAGCATAATTTTGATGTTATCGTAGATATCAAGCTACTTTCACTGCGAAACAAGTTATTTCGATGAACTTCACCGTTTCGTGAATGTTTCGTGAAATAATAATGATTTAGCAAAGATTTAACTTAATTTTAATGTTTTCGTAGATTTCATGCTACTTTCAACGCGAAATACGTTATTTCGATGAACTTCATCGTTTCATGAATGTTTCGTGAAATAATCATGATTTAGCGAAATTATAGCATAATTTTAATGTTTTCGTAGATATCAAGTTACTTTCACTGCGAAACACGTTATTTCGATGAATTACATCGTTTCATGAGTGTTTCGTGAAACAACCATGATTTAGCGAAGATTTAGCTTAATTTTAATGTTTTCATATATTTGAAGCTACTTCAACGCGAAACACGTTATTTCGTTGAATTTCATCGTTTCCTGAATGTTTCGTGAAATAACCATAATTTACCGAAGATTTAGCACAATTTTGATGATTTCATAGATAACAAGCTACTTTCACTGCGAAACACGTTATTTCGATGAATTTCATCGTTTCATGAATGTTTCGTGAAATAAAAATGATTTACCGAAGATTTAACATAATTTTGATGTTTTCGTAGATATCAAGCTAGTTTCACTGCGAAACACGTTATTTCGATGAATTTCATCGTTTCTCGAATGTTTCGTGGAATAACCATGATTTAGCGAATATTTAGCATAATTTTGATGTTTTCGTAGATATCAAGCTACTTTCACGGCGAAACACGTTATTTCGATGCATTTCAACGTTTCATGAATGTTTCGTGAAATAACAATGATTTAGCGAAGATTTAGCTTAATTTAAATGTTTTCATATATTTTAAGCTACTTTCACCGCGAAACACGTTATTTCGATGAATTTCATCGTTTCATGAATGTTTCGTGAAATAACCATGATTTAGCGAAGATTTAGCATAATTTTGATGTTTTCGTAGATATCAAGCTACTTTCACTGCGTAACACGTTATTTCGATGAATTTCATCGTTTCTCGAATGTTTCGTGAAAAAACCACGATTTTGCGAAGATTTAGCTTAATTTTGTTGTTTTCGTAGATAACAAGCTACTTTCACTGCGAAACACGTTATTTCGATGAATTTCAACGTTTCATGAATGTTTCGTGAAATAACCACGATGTAGCGAAGATTTAGCATAATTTTGATGTTTTCGTAGATATCAAGCTACTTTCACTGAGAAACACGTTATTTCGATGAATTTCATCGTTTCTCGAATGTTTCGTGAAATAGCCACGATGTAGCGAAAATTTAGCATAATTTTAATGTTTTCATATATTTCAAGCTACTTTCACTGCGATACACGTTATTTCGATGAATTTCATCGTTTCATGAATGCTTCGTGAAATAACCATGATTTAGCGAAGATTTAGCTTAATTTTGACGTTTTCATAGATAACAAGCTACTTTCACTGCGACACAAGTTATTTCGATGAATTTCATCGTTTCATGAATGTTTCCTAAAATAACCATGATTTAGCGAAGATTCAGCATAATTTTGATGTTTTCGTAGATATCAAGCTAGTTTCACAGCGAAACACGTTATTTCGATGAATTTCATCGTTTCTCGAATGTTTCGTAAAATAACCCTGATTTAGCGAAGATTCAGCATAATTTTGATGTTTTCGTAGCTATCAAGCTACTTTCACTGCGAAACACGTTATTTCGATGAATTTCATCGTTTCTCGAATGTTTCGTGAAATAACCACGATGTAGCGAAGATTTAGCATAATTTTAATGTTTTCATATGTTTCAAGCTACTTTCACTGCGATACACGTTATTTCGATGAATTTCATCGTTTTATGAATGTTTCGTGAAATAACCATGATTTAGCGTAGATTTAGCATAATTTTGATGTTTTCGAAGATATCAAGCTACTTTCACTGCGAAACACGTTATTTCGATGAATTACATCGTTTCATGAGTGTTTCGTGAAACAACCATGATTTAGGGAAGATTTAGCTTAATTTTAATGTTTACATATATTTCAAGCTACTTTCAACGCGAAACACGTTATTTCGTTGAATTTCATCGTTTCCTGAATGTTTCGTGAAATAACCATGATTTAGCGAAGATTTAGCTTAATTTTGATGTTTCTTAGATCAAGCTACTTTCACTGCGAAACACGTTATTTCGACGAAGTTCATGGTTTCATGAATGTTTTGTGAAATAACCACTGATTAGCGAAGATCTAGCTGAATTTTGACGTTTTCATGGGTATCTACTACCTCCACTGCGAAATATGTTATTTCGAATGAATTTCTATTGTTTCATGAAATGTTTCGTGAAATAACCATGATTTAGCGAAGATTTTGTTAATTCCAACGTTTTCATATATTTCAAGCTACTTTCAACGCGAAACACGTTATTTCGTTGAATTTCATCGTTTCTGAATGTTTCGTGAATAACCATGACGTAGGAAGAGTAGCATAATTTTAATGTTTTTATACATTTCAAGCTTTTATGCGAAACATGTTATTCGATGAATTTCATTGTTTCATGAATGTTTTGTGAAATAACGATGATTTAGCGAAATATCAGCATAATTTTGACGTTATTGTAAATATATCAAGCTACTTTCACTGCGAAACAAGTTATTTCGATGAACTTCACCGTTTCGTGAATGTTTCGTGAAATAATAATGATTTAGCAAAGATTTAACTTAATTTTAATGTTTTCGTAGATTTCATGCTACTTTCAACGCGAAATACGTTATTTCGATGAACTTCATCGTTTCATGAATGTTTCGTGAAATAACCATGATTTAGCGAAATTATAGCATAATTTTAATGTTTTCGTAGATATCAAGTTACTTTCACTGCGAAACACGTTATTTCGATGAATTACATCGTTTCATGAGTGTTTCGTGAAACAACCATGATTTAGCGAAGATTTAGCTTAATTTTAATGTTTTCATATATTTGAAGCTTCTTCAACGCGAAACACGTTATTTCGTTGAATTTCATCGTTTCCTGAATGTTTCGTGAAATAACCATGATTTACCGAAGATTTAGCACAATTTTGATGATTTCATAGATAACAAGCTACTTTCACTGCGAAATACGTTATTTCGATGAATTTCATCGTTTCATGAATGTTTCGTGAAATAAAAATGATTTACCGAAGATTTAACATAATTTTGATGTTTTCGTAGATATCAAGCTAGTTTCACTGCGAAACACGTTATTTCGATGAATTTCATCGTTTCTCGAATGTTTCGTGAAATAACCATGATTTAGCGAATATTTAGCATAATTTTGATGTTTTCGTAGATATCAAGCTACTTTCACGGCGAAACACGTTATTTCGATGCATTTCAACGTTTCATGAATGTTTCGTGAAATAACAATGATTTAGCGAAGATTTAGCTTAATTTAAATGTTTTCATAGATTACAAGCTACTTTCAACGCGAAATACGTTATTTCGATGAACTTCATCGTTTCATGAATGTTTCGTGAAATAACCATGATTTAGCGAAAATTTAGCATAATTTTGATGTTTTCGTAGATATCAAGCTACTTTCACTGCGAAACACGTTATTTCGATGAATTTCATGGTTTCACGAATGTTTCGTGAAATAACCATGATCTAGCGAAGATCTAGCTTAATTTTGACGTTTTCATGGATATCTAGCTACTTTAACTGCGAAACACGTTATTTCGATGAATTTCATCGTTTCATGAATGTTTCGTGAAATAACCATGATTTAGCGAAGATTTAGCTTAATTTTAATGTTTTCATATATTTCAAACTACTTTCAACGCGAAACACGTTATTTCGTTGAATTTCACCGTTTCCTGAATGTTTCGTGAAATAACCATGATTTGCCGAAGATTTAGCTTAATTTTGATGATTTCATAGATAACAAGCTACTTTCACAGCGAAACACGTTATTTCGATGAATTTCATCGTTTCATGAATGTATCGTGAAATAACCATGATTTACCGAAGATTTAGCATAATTTTGATGTTTTCGTAGATATCAAGCTAGTTTCACTGCGAAACACGTTATTTCGATGAATTTCATCGTTTCTCGAATGTTTCGTGAAATAACCATGATTTAGCGAAGATTTAGCATAATTTTGATGTTTTCGTAGATATCAAGCTACTTTCACGGCGAAACACGTTATTTCGATGCATTTCAACGTTTCATGAATGTTTCGTGAAATAACAATGATTTAGCGAAGATTTAGCTTAATTTAAATGTTTTCATAGATTTCAAGCTACTTTCAACGCGAAATACGTTATTTCGATGAACTTCATCGTTTCATGAATGTTTCGTGAAATAACCATGATTTAGCGAAAATTTAGCATAAATTTGATGTTTTCGTAGATATCAAGCTTCTTTCACTGCGAAACACGTTATTTCGATGAATTTCATGGTTTCATGAATGTTTCGTGAAATAACGATGATCTAGCGAAGATCTAGCTTAATTTTGATGTTTTCATGGATATCTAGCTACTTTAACTGCGAAACACGTTATTTCGATGAATTTCATCGTTTCATGAATGTTTCGTGAAATAACCATGATTTAGCGAAGATTTAGCTTAATTTTAATGTTTTCATGTATTTCAAGCTACTTTCAACGCGAAACACGTTATTTCGTTGAATTTCATCGTTTCCTGAATGTTTCGTGAAATAGCCCCGATGTAGCGAAGAAGTAGCATAATTTTTATGTTTTCATATATTTCAAGCTACTTTCACTGCGAAACACGTTACTTCGATGAATTTCATCGTTTCATGAATGTTTGGTGAAATAACCATGATTTAGCGAAGATTTAGCATAATTTTGATGTTTTCGTATATATCAAGCTACTTTCACTGCGAAACAAGTTATTTCGATGAATTTCACCGTTTCATGAATGTTTCGTGAAATAACAATGATTTAGCAAAGATTTAGCTTAATTTTAATGTTTTCATAGATTTCAAGCTACTTTCAACGCGAAATACGTTATTTCGATGAACTTCATTGTTTCATGAATGTTTCGTGAAATAACCATGATTTAGCGAAAATTTAGCATAATTTTGATGTTTTCGTCGATATCAAGCTACATTCACTGCGAAACACGTTATTTCGATGAATTTCATCGTTTCATGAATGTTTCGTGAATTAACCATGATTTAGCGAAGGATTAGCATAATTTTGATGTTTTCATAGATTTCAAGCTGCTTTCACTGCGAAACACGTTATTTCGTTGAATTTCATCGTTTCATGAATGTTTCGCGAAATAACCATTATTTAGTGAAGATTTAGCCCAATTTTGATGTTTTCGTAGATATCAAGCTACTTTCACGGCGAAACACGTTATTTAGATGCATTTCAACGTTTCATGAATGTTTCGTGAAATAACAATGATTTAGCGAAGATTTAGCTTAATTTTGATGTTTTCATAGATTTCAAGCTACTTTCAACGCGAATTACGTTATTTCGATGAACTTCATCGTTTCATGAATGTTTCGTGAAATAACCATTATTTAGCGAAAATTTAGCATAATTTTGATGTTTTCGTAGATATCAAGCTACTTTCACTGCGAAACACGTTATTTCGATGAATTTCATGGTTTCATGAATGTTTCGTGAAATAACCATGATTTAGCGAAGACCTAGCTTAATTTTGATGTTTTCATGGATATCTAGCTACTTTCACTGCGAAACACGTTATTTCGATGAATTTCATCGTTTCATGAATGTTTCGTGAAATAACCATGATTTAGTGATGATTTAGCACAATTTTGATGTATTCATGGATATCTAGCTATTTTCACTGCGAAACCCGTTATTTCCTTGCATTTCAACGTATCATGAATGTTTCGTGTAATAACCAGGATTTAGCGGAGATGTTGTTTAATTTTGATGTTTTCATAGATTTCAAGTAACTTTCACTGCGAAACACGTTATTTCGTTGAATTTCATCGTTTCATGAACGTATCGTGAAATAACCATGATTTAGTGAAGATTTAGCCCAATTTTGATTTTTTCATGGATATCTAGCTATTTTCACTGCGAAACACGTTATTTCGTTGAATTTCATCGTTTCATGAATGTTTCGTGGAATAACCATGTTTTAGCGAAGATTTAGCTTAATTTTGATGTTTTCATATATATCTTGCTACTTTCACTGCGAAACACGTTATTTCGTTGAATTTCATCGTTTCATGAATGTTTCGTGAAATAACCATGATTTAGCGAAGATTAAGCTTAATTTTGTTGTTATCAAGAATATCCAGCTACTTTCACTGCGAAACACGTTGTTTCGCTGAATTTCATCACTTCATGAATGTTTCGTGAAATAACCATGATTTAGCGAAGATTTAGCTTAATTTTGATGTTTTCATAGATAACAAGCTACTTTCACTGCGAAACACGTTATTTCGATGAATTTCATCGTTTCATGAATGTTTCGTGAAATAACAACGATTTAGCGAAGATTTAGCATAATTTTGATGTTTTCGTACATATCAAGCTAGTTTCACTGCGAAACACGTTATTTCGATGAATTTCATCGTTTCTCGAATGTTTCGTGAAATAACCATGATTTAGCGACGATTTAGCATAATTTTGATGTTTTCGTAGATATCAAGCTACTTTCACGGCGAAACACGTTATTTCGATGCATTTCAATATTTCATCAATGTTTCGTGAAATAACCATGATATAGCGAAGATTTAGCTTAATTTTAATGTTTTCATATATTTTAAGCTACTTTCACCGCGAAACACGTTATTTCGATGAATTTCATCGTTTCATGAATGTTTCGTGAAATAACCATGATTTAGCGAAGATTTAGCATAATTTTGATGTTTTCGTAGATATCAAGCTACTTTCACTGCGTAACACGTTATTTCGATGAATTTCATCGTTTCTCGAATGTTTCGTGAAAAAACCACGATTTTGCGAAGATTTAGCTTAATTTTGTTGTTTTCGTAGATAACAAGCTACTTTCACTGCGAAACACGTTATTTCGATGAATTTCAACGTTTCATGAATGTTTCGTGAAATAACCACGATGTAGCGAAGATTTAGCATAATTTTGATGTTTTCGTAGATATCAAGCTACTTTCACTGAGAAACACGTTATTTCGATGAATTTCATCGTTTCTCGAATGTTTCGTGAAATAGCCACGATGTAGCGAAAATTTAGCATAATTTTAATGTTTTCATATATTTCAAGCTACTTTCACTGCGATACACGTTATTTCGATGAATTTCATCGTTTCATGAATGCTTCGTGAAATAACCATGATTTAGCGAAGATTTAGCTTAATTTTGACGTTTTCATAGATAACAAGCTACTTTCACTGCGAAACAAGTTATTTCGATGAATTTCATCGTTTCATGAATGTTTCCTAAAATAACCATGATTTAGCGAAGATTCAGCATAATTTTGATGTTTTCGTAGATATCAAGCTAGTTTCACAGCGAAACACGTTATTTCGATGAATTTCATCGTTTCTCGAATGTTTCGTAAAATAACCCTGATTTAGCGAAGATTCAGCATAATTTTGATGTTTTCGTAGCTATCAAGCTACTTTCACTGCGAAACACGTTATTTCGATGAATTTCATCGTTTCTCGAATGTTTCGTGAAATAACCACGATGTAGCGAAGATTTAGCATAATTTTAATGTTTTCATATGTTTCAAGCTACTTTCACTGCGATACACGATATTTCGATGAATTTCATCGTTTTATGAATGTTTCGTGAAATAACCATGATTTAGCGTAGATTTAGCATAATTTTGATGTTTTCGAAGATATCAAGCTACTTTCACTGCGAAACACGTTATTTCGATGAATTTCATCGTTTCTTGAATGTTTCGTGAAATAATCATGATTTAGCGAAGATTTAGCATAAGTTTGATGTTTTCGTAGATATCAAGCTACTTTCACTGCGAAACACGTTATTTCGATGAATTTCATCGTTTCTTGAATGTTTTGTGAAATAACCATGAGTTAGCGAAGATTTAGCATAATTTTGATGTTTTCGTAGATATCAAGCTACTTTCACTGCGAAACACGTTATTTCGATGATTTTCATCATTTCTTGAATGTTTCGTGGAATAACCATGATTTAGCGAAGATTTAGAATAATTTTAATGTTTTCGTAGATATCAAGCTACTTTCACTGCGAGACAAGTTATTTCGATGAATTTCATGGTTTCATGAATGTTTCGTGAAATAACCATGATTTAGCGAAGATCTAGCTTAATTTTGATGTTTTCATGGATATCTAGCTACTTTCACTGCGAGACACGTTATTTCGATGAATTTCATTGTTTCATGAATGTTTCGTGAAATAACCATGATTTAGCGAAGATTTAGCTTAATTGTAGTGTTTTCATATATTTCAAGCTACTTTCAACGCGAAACACGTTATTTCGTTGAATTTCATCGTTTCCTGAATGTTTCGTGAAATAACCATGATGTAGCGAAGAAGTAGCATAATTTTAATGTTTTCATATATTTCAAGCTACTTTCACTGCGAAACACGTTATTTCGATGAATTTCATCGTTTCATGAATGTTTCGTGAAATAACGATGATTTAGCGAAGATTTAGCATAATTTTGATGTTATCGTAGATATCAAGCTACTTTCACTGCGAAACAAGTTATTTCGATGAACTTCACCGTTTCGTGAATGTTTCGTGAAATAATAATGATTTAGCAAAGATTTAACTTAATTTTAATGTTTTCGTAGATTTCATGCTACTTTCAACGCGAAATACGTTATTTCGATGAACTTCATCGTTTCATGAATGTTTCGTGAAATAACCATGATTTAGCGAAATTATAGCATAATTTTAATGTTTTCGTAGATATCAAGTTACTTTCACTGCGAAACACGTTATTTCGATGAATTTCATCGTTTCATGAATGTTTCGTGAAATAACCATGATTTAGCGAAGATTTAGCTTAATTCTGTTGTTATCAAGAATATCCAGCTACTTTCACTGCGAAACACGTTGTTTCGTTGAATTTCATCATTTCATGAATGTTTCGTGAAATAACCATGATTTAGCGAAGATTTAGCATAATTTTGATGTTTTCGAAGATATCAAGCTACTTTCACTGCGAAACACGTTATTTCTATGAATTACATCGTTTCATGAGTGTTTCGTGAAACAACCATGATTTAGGGAAGATTTAGCTTAATTTTAATGTTTTCATATATTTCAAACTCCTTTCACTGCGAAACACGATATTTCGATGAATTTCATCGTTTCATGAATGTTTCGTGAAATAACCATGATTTACCGAAGATTTAGCATAATTTTGATGTTTTCGTAGATATCAAGCTGGTTTCACTGCGAAACACGTTATTTCGATGAATTTCATCGTTTCTCGAATGTTTCGTGAAATAACCATGATTTAGCGAAGATTTAGCATAATTTTGATGTTTTCGTAGATATCAAGCTACTTTCAAGGCGATACACGTTATTTCGATGCATTTCAACGTTTCATGAATGTTTCGTGAAATAACAATGATTTAGCGAAGATTTAGCTTAATTTTAATGTTTTCATAGATTTCAAGCTACTTTCAAAGCGAAATACGTTATTTCGATGAATTTCATCGTTTCATGAATGTTTCGTGAAATAACTATGATTTAGCGAAAATTTAGCATAATTTTGATGTTTTCGTAGATATCAAGCTACTTTCACTGCCAAACACGTTATTTCGATGAATTTCATGGTGTCATGAATGTTTCGTGAAATAACCATGATTTAGCGAAGATCTAGCTTAATTTTGATGTTTTCATGGATATCTAGCTACTTTCACTGCGAAACACGTTATTTCGTTGAATTTCATCGTTTCATGAATGTTTCGTGAAATAACCATGATTTAGCGAAGATTTAGCATAATTTTGATGTTTTCAAAGATATCAAGCTACTTTCACTGCGAAACACGTTATTTCGATGAATTTCATCGTTTCATGAGTGTTTCGTGATACAACCATGATTTAGCGAAGATTCAGCTTAATTTTAATGATTTCATATATTTCAAGCTACTTTCAACGCGAAACACGTTATTTCGTTGAATTTCATCGTTTCCTGAATATTTCGTGTAATAACCATGATTTAGCGAAGATTTAGCTTAATTTTAATGTTTTCATATATTTCAGGCTACTTTCAACGCGAAACACGTTATTTCGATGAATTTCATCGTTTCATGAATGTTTCGTGAAATAACCATGATTTAGCGAAGATTTAGCATGATTTTGATGTTATCGTAGATATCAAGCTACTTTCACTGCGAAACAAGTTATTTCGATGAATTTCACCGTTTCATGAATGTTTCGTGAAATAACAATGATTTAGCAAAGGTTTAGCTTAATTTCAATGTTTTCATAGATTTCAAGCTACTTTCAACGCGAAATACGTTATTTCGATGAACTTCATCATTTCATGAATGATTCGTGAAATAACCATGATTTAGCGAAAATTTAGCATAATTTTGATGTTTTCGTAGATATCAAGCTACTTTCACTGCGAAACACGTTATTTCGATGAATTTCATCGTTTCCTGAATGTTTCGTGAAATAACCATGATTTAGGGAAGATTTAGCTTAATTTTAATGTTTTCATATATTTCAAACTACTTTCACTGCGAAACACGTTATTTCGATGAATTTCATCGTTTCATGAATGATTCGTGAAATAACCATGATTTACCGAAGATTTAGCATAATTTTGATGTTTTCGTAGATATCAAGCTGGTTTCACTGCGAAACACGTTATTTCGATGAATTTCATCGTTTCTCGAATGTTTCGTGAAATAACCATGATTTAGCGAAGATTTAGCATAATTTTGATGTTTTCGTAGATATCAAGCTACTTTCAAGGCGATACACGTTATTTCGATGCATTTCAACGTTTCATGAATGTTTCGTGAAATAACAATGATTTAGCGAAGATTTAGCTTAATTTTAATGTTTTCAAAGATTTCAAGCTACTTTCAAAGCGAAATACGTTATTTCGATGAATTTCATCGTTTCATGAATGTTTCGTGAAATAACTATGATTTAGCGAAAATTTAGCATAATTTTGATGTTTTCGTAGATATCAAGCTACTTTCACTGCCAAACACGTTATTTCGATGAATTTCATGGTGTCATGAATGTTTCGTGAAATAACCATGATTTAGCGAAGATCTAGCTTAATTTTGATGTTTTCATGGATATCTAGCTACTTTCACTGCGAAACACGTTGTTTCGTTGAATTTCATCATTTCATGAATGTTTCGTGAAATAACCATGATTTAGCGAAGATTTAGCATAATTTTGATGTTTTCAAAGATATCAAGCTACTTTCACTGCGAAACACGTTATTTCGATGAATTTCATCGTTTCATGAGTGTTTCGTGATACAACCATGATTTAGCGAAGATTCAGCTTAATTTTAATGATTTCATATATTTCAAGCTACTTTCAACGCGAAACACGTTATTTCGTTGAATTTCATCGTTTCCTGAATATTTCGTGTAATAACCATGATTTAGCGAAGATTTAGCTTAATTTTAATGTTTTCATATATTTCAGGCTACTTTCAACGCGAAACACGTTATTTCGATG
>JAUCRC010000145.1:0-38629 GCA_032399595.1 Tetragonula carbonaria
AACATTCATGAAACGATGAAATTCAACGAAATAACGTGTTTCGCAGTGAAAGTAGCTTGATATCTTTGAAAACATCAAAATTAAGCTAAATCTTCGCTAAATCATGGTTATTTCACGAAACATTCATGAAACGATGAAATTCAACGAAATAACGTGTTTCGCAGTGAAAGTAGCTAGATATCCATGTAAACATCAAAATTAGGCTAAATCTTCGCTAAATCATGTTTATTTCACGAAACATTCATGATCCGATGAAATTCAACGAAATAACGTGTTTCGCAGTGAAAGTAGCTTGATATTTATGAAAACATCAAAATTAAGCAAAATCATCGCTAAATCATGGTTATTTCACGAAACATTCATGAAACGATGAAATTCAACGAAATAACGTGTATCGCAGTGAAAGTAGTTATATAACAATGAATACATGAAGATTAAGCTAAATCTTCGCTAAATCATGGTTATTTCACGAAACATTCATGAAACGATGAAATTCAACGAAATAGCGTGTTTTGCACTGAATGTAGCTTGATATCTATGAAAACATCAAAATCAAGCTAAATCTCCCCTAAATCAGGGTTATTTCACGAAACATTCATGAAAAGATGAATTTCAACAAAATAACGTGTTGCGCAGTGAAAGTAGCTAGATATCCATGTAAACATCAAAATTAGGCTAAATCTTCGCTAAATCATGTTTATTTCACGAAACATTCATGATCCGATGAAATTCAACGAAATAACGTGTTTCGCAGTGAAAGTAGCTTGATATTTATGAAAACATCAAAATTAAGCTAAATCATCGCTAAATCATGGTTATTTCACGAAACATTCATGAAACGATGAAATTCAACGAAATAACGTGTTTCGCAGTGAAAGTAGCTAGATATCCATGAAAACATCAAAATTAAGCTAAATCTTCGCTAAATCATGGTTATTTCACGAAACGTTCATGAAACGATGAAATTCAACGAAATAACGTGTTTCGCAGTGAAAGTAGCTAGATATCTATGAAAACATCAAAATTAAGCTAAATCTTCTTCACTAAATCATGGTTATTTCACGAAACATTCATAGAACGATGAAATTCATCGAAATAACTTGTTTCAATGTGAGAGTAGCTAGATATCCATGTAAACATCAAAATTAATTTAAATCTTCGCTAAGTCATGGTTATTTCACGAAACATTCATGAGAGGATGAAATTCAACGAAATAACGTGTTTCGCACTGAAAGTAGCTAGATATCTATGTAAACATCAAAATTAGGCAAAATCTTCGCCAAAGCATGGTTATTTCACGAAACATTCATGATACGATGGAATTCAACGAAATCATGTGTTTCGCAGTGAAAGTAGCTAGTTATCCATGAAAACATCAAAATTAGGCAAAATCGTCTCTAAATCATGGTTATTTCACGAAACGGTCATGAAACGATGAAATTCATCGAAATAACGTGTTTCGCAGTGAAAGTAGTTATATATTCATGAATACATCAAGATTAAGCTAAATCTTCGCTAAATAATGGTTATTTCACGAAACATTCATGAAACGATGAAATTCAACGAAATAACGTGTTTCGCAGTGAAAGTAGCTTGATATCTATGAAAACATCAAAATTAAGCTAAATCTTCGCTAAATCATGGTTATTTCACGAAACATTCATGAAACGATGAAATTCAACGAAATAACGTGTTTCGCAGTGAAAGTAGCTAGATATCCATGTAAACATCAAAATTAAGCTAAATCTTCGCTAAATCATGGTTATTTCACGAAACATTCATGATACGATGAAATTCAACGAAATAACGTGTTTCGCAGTGAAAGTAGCTTGATATCTATGAAAACATCAAAATTAAGCAAAATCTTCGCTAAATCATGGTTATTTCACGAAACATTCATGAAACGATGAAATTCAACGAAATAACGTGTTTCGCAGTGAAAGTAGCTAGATATCCATGAAAACATCAAAATTAAGCTAAATCACTTCTAAATCATGGTTATTTCACGAAACATACATGAAACAATGAAATTCAATGAAATGACGTGTTTCGCAGTGAAAGTAGCTAGATAACCATGAAAAAAACATAATTAAGCTAAATTTTCGCTAAAACATGCTTATTTCACGAAACATTCATGATACGATGAAATTCAACGAAATAACGTGTTTCGCAGTGAAAATAGCTTGAAATTAATTAAAACATCAAAATTAAGCTAAATCATCGCTTAATCATAGTTATTTCAGGAAACATTCATGAAGCGATGAAATTCAACGAAATAACGTGTATCGCAGTGAAAGTAGTTATATAACAATGAATACATGAAGATTAAGCTAAATCTTCGCTAAATCATGGTTATTTCACGAAACATTCATGAAACGATGAAATTCAACGAAATAGCGTGTTTTGCACTGAATGTAGCTTGATATCTATGAAAACATCAAAATCAAGCTAAATCTCCCCTAAATCAGGGTTATTTCACGAAACATTCATGAAAAGATGAATTTCAACAAAATAACGTGTTGCGCAGTGAAAGTAGCTAGATATCCATGTAAACATCAAAATTAGGCTAAATCTTCGCTAAATCATGTTTATTACACGAAACATTCATGATCCGATGAAATTCAACGAAATAACGTGTTTCGCAGTGAAAGTAACTTGATATTTATGAAAACATCAAAATTAAGCTAAATCATCGCTAAATCATGGTTATTTCACGAAACATTCATGAAACGATGAAATTCAACGAAATAACGTGTTTCGCAGTGAAAGTAGCTTGATATCTATGAAAACATCAAAATTAAGCTAAATCTTCGCTAAATCATGGTTATTTCACGAAACATTCATGAAACGATGAAATTCAACGAAATAACGTGTTTCGCAGTGAAAGTAGCTAGATATCCATGAAAACATCAAAATTAAGCTAAATCATCGCTAAATCATGGTTATTTCACGAAACATTCATGAAACGATGAAATTCAACGAAATAACGTGTTTCGCAGTGAAAGTAGCTTGATATCTATGAAAACATCAAAATTAAGCTAAATCTTCGCTAAATCATGGTTATTTCACGAAACATTCATGAAACGATGAAATTCAACGAAATAACGTGTTTCGCAGTGAAAGTAGCTAGATATCCATGGAAAAATCAAAATTAGGCTAAATCGTTGCTAAATCATGGTTATTTCACGAACATTCATGAAACGATGAAATTCAACGAAATAACGTGTTTCGCAGTGAAAGTAGTTATATATTCATGAATACATCAAGATTAAGCTAAATCTTCGCTAAATAATGGTTATTTCACGAAACATTCATGAAACGATGAAATTCAACGAAATAACATGTTTCGCAGTGAAAATAGTTTGATATCTTTGAAAATTTCAAAATTCAGCTAAAACTTCGTTAAATCATGTTTATTTCACGTAACATTCATGAAACGATGAAATTCTACGACAGAACGTGTTTCGATGTGAAAGTAGTTATATATTCATGAATACATCAATATTAACCTAAATCTTCGCTAAATCATGGTTATTTCACGAAACATTCATGAAAGGATGAAATTCAGCGAAATAACGTTTTTCGCAGTGAAAGTAGCTTGATATCTATGAAAACATAAAAATTAAGCTAAATCTTCGCTAAATCATGGTTATTTCACGAAACATTCATGAAACGATGAAATTCAACGAAATAACGTGTTTCGCAGTGAAAGTAGCTAGATATCCATGTAAACATCAAAATTAGGCTAAATCTTCGCTAAATCATGGTTATTTCACGAAACATTCATGATACGATGAAATTCAACGAAATAACGTGTTTCGCAGTGAAAGTAGCTTGATATCTATGAAAACATCAAAATTAAGCTAAATCTTCGCTAAATCATGGTTATTTCACGAAACATTCATGAAACGATGAAATTCAACGAAATAACGTGTTTCGCAGTGAAAGTAGCTAGATATCTATGAAAACATCAAAATTAAGCTAAATCTTCGCTAAATCATGGTTATTTCACGAAACATTCATGAAACGATGAAATTCAACGAAATAACGTGTTTCGCAGTGAAAGTAGCTAGATATCCATGTAAACATCAAAATTAAGCTAAATCTTCGCTAAATCATGGTTATTTCACGAAACATTCATGAAACGATGAAATTCAACGAAATAACGTGTTTCGCAGTGAAAGTAGCTAGATATCTATGAAAACATCAAAATTAAGCTAAATTTCGCTATATCATGGTTATTTCACGAAACATTCATGAAACGATGAAATTCAACGAAATAACGTGTTTCGATGTGAAAGTAGCTAGATATCCATGTAAACATCAAAATTAGTTAATTCTTCGCTAAATCATGGTTATTTCACGAAACATTCATGAAACGATGAAATTCAACGAAATAACGTGTTTCGCAGTGAAAGTAGCTAGATATCTATGAAAACATCAAAATTACAAAATCTTCGCTAAATCATGGTTATTTCACGAAACATTCATGAAACGATGAAATTCAACGAAATAACGTGTTTCGCAGTGAAAGTAGCTAGATATCCATGAAAACATCAAAATTAAGCTAAATCTTCGCTAAATCATGGTTATTTCACGAAACATTCATGAAACGATGAAATTCAACGAAATAACGTGTTTCGCAGTGAAAGTAGCTTGATATCTATGAAAACATCAAAATTAAGCTAAATCTTCGCTAAATCATGGTTATTTCACGAAACATTCATGAAACGATGAATTTCAACGAAATAACGTGTTTCGCAGTGATAGTAGCAGGATATCCATGAAAACATGAAAATTAAGCTAAATCTTCGCTAATCATGATTATTTCACGAAACATTCATGAAACGATGAAATTCAACGTAATAGCGTGTTTCGCAATGAAAGTAGCTAGATATCCATGAAAACATTAAAATTAAGTTAAATCTTCGCTAAATCATGGTTATTTCAAGAAACATTCATGGAACGATGAAATTCAACGAAATAATCTGTTTCGCAGTGAAAGTAGCAATATCATGAAAACATCAAAATTAAGCTAAATCTGCTAAATCAGTTATTTCTCGAAACATTCATGAAAAGATGAAATTCAACGAAATAACGTGTTTCGCAGTGAAAGTAGCTAGATATCTATGTAAACATCAAAATTAGGCTAAATCTTCGCTAAATCATGGTTATTTCACGAAACATTCATGAAACGATGAAATTCAACGAAATAACGTGTTTCGCAGTGAAAGTAGCTAGATATCCATGAAAACATCAAAATTAGGCTAAATCTTCGCTAAATCATGGTTATTTCACGAAACATTCATGAAACGATGAAATTCAACGAAATAACGTGTTTCGCAGTGAAAGTAGTTATATATTCATGAATACATCAAGATTAAGCTAAATCTTCGCTAAATAATGGTTATTTCACGAAACATTCATGAAACGATGAAATTCAACGAAATAACGTGTTTCGCAGTGAAAGTAGCTTGATATCTTTGAAAACATCAAAATTAAGCTAAATCTTCGCTAAATCATGGTTATTTCACGAAACATTCATGAAACGATGAAATTCAACGAAATAACGTGTTTCGCAGTGAAAGTAGCTAGATATCCATGTAAACATCAAAATTAGGCTAAATCTTCGCTAAATCATGGTTATTTCACGAAACATTCATGATACGATGAAATTCAACGAAATAACGTGTTTCGCAGTGAAAGTAGCTTGATATCTATGAAAACATCAAAATTAAGCAAAATCTTCGCTAAATCATGGTTATTTCACGAAACATTCATGAAACGATGAAATTCAACGAAATAACGTGTTTCGCAGTGAAAGTAGCTAGATATCCATGAAAACATCAAAATTAAGCTAAATCTTCGCTAAATCATGGTTATTTCACGAAACATTCATGAAACGATGAAATTCAACGAAATAACGTGTTTCGCAGTGAAAGTAGCTAGATATCCATGAAAACATCAAAATTAAGCTAAATCTTCGCTAAATCATGGTTATTTCACGAAACATTCATGATACGATGAAATTCAACGAAATAACGTGTTTCGCAGTGAAAGTAGCTTGATATCTATGAAAACATCAAAATTAAGCTAAATCTTCGCTAAATCATGGTTATTTCACGAAACATTCATGAAACGATGAAATTCAACGAAATAACGTGTTTCGCAGTGAAAGTAGCTAGATATCCATGAAAACATCAAAATTAAGCTAAATCTTCGCTAAATCATGGTTATTTCACGAAACATTCATGAAACGATGAAATTCAACGAAATAACGTGTTTTGCACTGAATGTAGCTTGATATCTATGAAAACATCAAAATTAAGCTAAATCTCCCTAAATCTAGTTATTTCACGAAACATTAATGAAACGATGAAATTCAACGAAATAACGTGTTTCGCAGTGAAAGTAGCTAGATATCCATGTAAACATCAAAATTAGGCTAAATCTTCGCTAAATCATGGTTATTTCACGAAACATTCATGAAACGATGAAATTCAACGAAATAACGTGTTTCGCAGTGAAAGTAGCTTGATATCTATGAAAACATCAAAATTAAGCTAAATCATCGCTAAATCATGGTTATTTCACGAAACATTCATGAAACGATGAAATTCAACGAAATAACGTTATTCGCAGTGAAAGTAGGTTGATATCTATGAAAACATCAAAATTAACTTAAATCTTCGATAAATAATGGTTATTTCACGAAACATTCATGAAACGATGAAATTCAACGAAATAACGTGATTCGCTGAGAAAGTAGCTAGATATACATGAAAATATCAAAATTAGGCTAAATCTCCTCTAAATCATGGTTATTTCACGAAACATTCATGAAACGATGAAATTCAACGAAATAACGTGATTCGCAGTGAAAGTAGTTATATATTCATGAATACATCAAGATTAAGCTAAATCTTCGCTAAATAATGGTTATTTCACGAAACATTCATGAAACGATGAAATTCAACGAAATAACGTGTTTCGCAGTGAAAATAGCTTGATATCTTTGAAAATTTCAAAATTCAGCTAAAACTTCGCTAAATCATGTTTATTTCACGTAACATTCATGAAACGATATAATTCTACGACAGAACGTGTTTCGATGTGAAAGTAGTTATATATTCATGAATACAACATTATTAACCAAAATCTTCGCTAAATAATGGTTATTTCACGAAACATTCATGAAAGGATGAAATTCAGCGAAATAACGTTTTTCGCAGCGAAAGTAGATTGATATCTTTGAAAACATCAAAATTAAGCTAATTCATTGCTAAATCATGGTTATTTAACGAAACATTCATGAAACGATGAAATTCAACGAAATAACGTGTTTCGCAGTGAAAGTAGCTAGATATCTATGTAAACATCAAAATTAGGCTAAATCTTCGCTAAATTGTGGTTATTTCACGAAACATTCATGATACGATGAAATTCAACGAAATAACGTGTTTCGCAGTGAAAGTAGCTAGGTATCCATGAAAACATCAAAATGAGGCTAAATCTTCGCTAAATCATGGTTATTTCACGAAACGGTCATGAAAGGATGAGATTCTACGAAATAACGTGTTTCGCAGTGAAAGTAGCTAGATATCTATGAAAACATCAAAATTAAGCTAAATCTTCGCTAAATCATGGTTATTTCACGAAACGTTCATGAAACGATGAAATTCAACGAAATAACGTGTTTCGCAGTGAAAGTAGCTAGATATCTATGAAAAGATCAAAATTAGGCTAAATCTTCTTCACTAAACCATGGTTATTTCACAATACATTCATAGAACGATGAAATTCATCGAAATAACTTGTTTCTATGTGAGAGTAGCTAGATATCCATGTAAACATCAAAATTAATCGAAATCTTCGCTAAGTCATGGTTATTTCACGAAACATTCATGAGAAGATGAAATTCATCGAAATAACGTGTTTCGCAGTGAAAGTAGCTAGATATCTATGTAAACATCAAAATTAGGCAAAATCTTCGCCAAAGCATGGTTATTTCACGAAACATTCATGATACGATGGATTTCAACGAAATCACGTGTTTCGCAGTGAAAGTAGCTAGTTATCCATGAAAACATCAAAATTAGGCAAAATCTTCTCTAAATCATGGTTATTTCACGAAACGGTCATGAAACGATGAAATTCAACGAAATAACGTGTTTCGCAGTGAAAGTAGCTAGATATCTATGAAAACATCAAAATTAAGCTAAATCTTCGCTAAATCATGGTTATTTCATGAACATACATGAAACGATGAAATTCAACGAAATAACGTGTTTCGCAGTGAAAGTAACTAGATATCCATGTAAACATCAAAATTAATCTAAATCTTCACTAAATCATGGTTATTTCACGAAACATTCATGAAACGGTGAAATTCAACGAAATAACGTGTTTCGCAGTGAAAGTAGCTAGATATCTATGAAAAGATCAAAATTAAGCTAAATCTTCGCTAAATCATGGTTATTTCACGAACATTAATAAAACGATGAAATTCATCGAAATAACGTGTTTCTATGTGAGAGTAGTTAGATATCCATGTAAACATCAAAATTAATCGAAATCTTCGCTAAGTCATGGTTATTTCACGAAACATTCATGAGACGATGAAATTCAACGAAATAACGTGTTTCGCAGTGAAAATAGCTTGTTATCTTTGAAAATTTCAAAATTCAGCTAAAACTTCGCTAAATCATGTTTATTTCACGTAACATTCATGAAACGTTGAAATTCTACGACAGAACGTGTTTCGATGAGAAAGAAGCTATATATACATGAATGCATCAAAATTAAGCTAAATCATCGCTAAATAATTGTTATTTCACGAAACATTCATGAAACGATGAAATTCAACGAAATAACGTGTTTCGCAGTGAAAGTTGCTAGATATCCATGTAAACATCAAAATTTGTCTAAATCTTTGCTAAATCATGGTTATTTCACGAAATATTCATGATACGAAGAAATTCAACGAAATAACGTGTTTCGCAGTGAAAGAAGCTTGATATGTATGAAAACATCAAAATTAAGCTAAATCATCGCTAAATCATGGTTATTTCACGAAACATTCATGAAACGATGAAATTCTACGAAATAACGTGTTTTGCAGTGAAAGTAGCTTGATATCTTTGAAAACATCAAAATTAAACTAAATCACCGCTAAATCATGGTTATTTCACGAAACATTCATGAAACGATGAAATTCAACGAAATAACGTGTTTCGCAGTGAAAGTAGCTAGATATCCATGTAAACATCAAAATTAGGCTAAATCTTCGCTAAATCATGTTTATTTCACGAAACATTCATGATCCGATGAAATTCAACGAAATAACGTGTTTCGCAGTGAAAGTAGCTTGATATTTATGAAAACATCAAAATTAAGCAAAATCATCGCTAAATCATGGTTATTTCACGAAACATTCATGAAACGATGAAATTCAACGAAATAACGTGTTTTGCAGTGAATGTAGCTTGATATCTATGAAAACATCAAAATCAAGCTAAATCTCCCCTAAATCAGGGTTATTTCACGAAACATTCATGAAAACATGAATTTCAACGAAATAACGTGTTTCGCAGTGAAAGTAGCTAGATATCCATGTAAACATCAAAATTAGGCTAAATCTTCGCTAAATCATGTTTATTACACGAAACATTCATGATCCGATGAAATTCAACGAAATAACGTGTTTCGCAGTGAAAGTAGCTTGATATTTATGAAAACATCAAAATTAAGCTAAATCATCGCTAAATCATGGTTATTTCACGAAACATTCATGAAACGATGAAATTCAACGAAATAACGTGTTTCGCAGTGAAAGTAGCTTGATATCTTTGAAAACATCAAAATTAACCTAAATCTTCGCTAAATCATGGTTATTTCACAAAACATTCATGAAACGATGAAATTCAACGAAATAACGTGTTTCGCAGTGAAAGTATCTAGATATCCATGGAAAAATCAAAATTAGGCTAAATCTTTGCTAAATCATGGTTTTTCACGAACTTTCATTAAACGATGAAATTCAACGAAATAACGTGTTTCGCAGTGAAAGTAGTTATATATTCATGAATACACCAAGATTAAGCTAAATCTTCGCTAAATAATCGTTATTTCACGAAACATTCATGAAACGATGAAATTCAACGAAATAACATGTTTCGCAGTGAAAATAGTTTGATATCTTTGAAAATTTCAAAATTCAGCTAAAACTTCGCTAAACCATGTTTATTTCACGTAACATTCATGAAACGATGAAATTCTACGACAGAACGTGTTTCGATGTGAAAGTAGTTATATATTCATGAATACATCAGGATTAACCAAAATCTTCGCTAAATAATGGTTATTTCACGAAACATTCATGAAAGGATGAAATTCAGCGAAATAACGTTTTTCGCAGCGAAAGTAGCTTGATATCTATGAAAATAAAAATTAAAATAAATCTTTGCTAAATCATGGTTATTTCACGAACATTCATGAAACGATGAAATTCAACGAAATAACGTGTTTCGCAGTGAAAGCAGTTATATATCCATGAATACACCAAGATTAAGCTAAATCTTCGCTAAATAATGGTTATTTCACGAAACATTCATGAAACGATGAAATTCAACGAAATAACATGTTTCGCAGTGAAAATAGTTTGATATCTTTGAAACTTTCAAAATTCAGCTAAAACTTCGCTAAGTCATGTTTATTTCACGTAACATTCATGAAACGATGAAATTCTACGACAGAACGTGTTTCGATGTGAAAGTAGTTATATATTCATGAATACATCAGGATTAACCAAAATCTTCGCTAAATAATGGTTATTTCACGAAACATTCATGAAAGGATGAAATTCAGCGAAATAACGTTTTTCGCAGCGAAAGTAGCTTGATATCTATGAAAATATAAAAATTAAGATAAATCTTCTCTAATTCATGGTTATTTCACGAAACATTCATGAAACGATGAAATTCAACGAAATAACGTGTTTCGCAGTGAAAGTAGCTAGATATCCATGTAAACATCAAAATTAGGCTAAATCTTCGCTAAATCATGGTTATTTCACGAAACATTCATGATACGATGAAATTCAACGAAATAACGTGTTTCGCAGTGAAAGTAGCTTGATATTTATGAAAACATCAAAATTAAGCTAAATCATCGCTAAATCATGGTTATTTCACGAAACATTCATGAAACGATGAAATTCAACGAAATAACGTGTTTCGCAGTGAAAGTAGCTTGATATCTTTGAAAACATCAAAATTAACCTAAATCTTCGCTAAATCATGGTTATTTCACGAAACATTCATGAAACGATGAAATTCAACGAAATAACGTGTTTCGCTGTGAATGTATCTAGATATCCATGGAAACATCAATATTAGGCTAAATCTTCGCTAAATCATGGTTATTTCACGAACTTTCATTAAACGATGAAATTCAACGAAATAACGTGTTTCGCTGTGAAAGTAGTTATATATGCATGAAAACATCTAAATTAAGACAAATCTCCGCTAAATGATCGTTATTTCACGAAAAATTCATGAAACGATGAAAATCAACGAAATAACATGTTTCGCAGTGAAAATAGTTTGATATCTTTGAAAATTTCAAAATTCAGCTAAAACTTCGCTAAACCATGTTTATTTCACGTAACATTCATGAAACGATGAAATTCTACGACAGAACGTGTTTCGATGTGAAAGTAGTTATATATTCATGAATACATCAGGATTAACCAAAATCTTCGCTAAATAATGGTTATTTCACGAAACATTCATGAAAGGATGAAATTCAGCGAAATAACGTTTTTCGCAGCGAAAGTAGCTTGATATCTATGAAAATAAAAATTAAGATAAATCTTTGCTAAATCATGGTTATTTCACGAACATTCATGAAACGATGAAATTCAACGAAATAACGTGTTTCGCAGTGAAAGCAGTTATATATCCATGAATACACCAAGATTAAGCTAAATCTTCGCTAAATAATGGTTATTTCACGAAACATTCATGAAACGATGAAATTCAACGAAATAACATGTTTCGCAGTGAAAATAGTTTGATATCTTTGAAACTTTCAAAATTCAGCTAAAACTTCGCTAAGTCATGTTTATTTCACGTAACATTCATGAAACGATGAAATTCTACGACAGAACGTGTTTCGATGTGAAAGTAGTTATATATTCATGAATACATCAGGATTAACCAAAATCTTCGCTAAATAATGGTTATTTCACGAAACATTCATGAAAGGATGAAATTCAGCGAAATAACGTTTTTCGCAGCGAAAGTAGCTTGATATCTATGAAAATATAAAAATTAAGATAAATCTTCTCTAATTCATGGTTATTTCACGAAGCATTCATGAAACGATGAAATTCAACGAAATAACGTGTTTCGCAGTGAAAGTTGCTAGATATCCATGTAAACATCAAAATTTGGCTAAATCTTTGCTAAATCATGGTTATTTCACGAAACACTCATAATACGATGAAATTCAACGAAATAACGTGTTTCACAGTGAAAGAAGCTTGATATGTATGAAAACATCAAAATTAGGCTAAATCTTTGCTAAATCTTGGCTATTTCACAATACATTCATGAAACGATGAAATTCACGAAATAACGTGTATCGCAGTGAAAGTAGTTATATAACAATGAATACTTCAAGATTAAGCTAAATCTTCGCTAATTAATGGTTATTTCACGAAACATTCATGAAACGATGAAATTCAACGAAATAACGTGTTTCGCAGTGAAAGTAGCTTGATATATTTGAAAACATCAAAATTAAGCTAATTCATTGCTAAATCATGGTTATTTAACGAAACATTCATGAAACGATGAAATTCAACGAAATAACTCGTGTTTCGCTAAAGTAGCTAGATATCCATGTAAACATCAAAATTAATCTAAATCTTCACTAAATCATGGTTATTTCACGAAAGGTTCATGAAACGATGGAATTCAACGAAATAACGTTTTTCGCAGTGAAAGTAGCTAGATATCTATGAAAAGTTCAAAATTAAGCTAAATCTTCTTCACTCAACCATGGTTATTTCACAATACATTCATAGAACGATGAAATTCATCGAAATAACTTGTTTCAATGTGAGAGTAGCTAGATATCCATGTAAACATCAAAATTAATCGAAATCTTCGCTAAGTCATGGTTATTTCACGAAACATTCATGAGAAGATGAAATTCAACGAAATAACGTGTTTCGCAGTGAAAGTAGCTAGATATCTATGTAAACATCAAAATTAGGCAAAATCTTCGCCAAAGCATGGTTATTTCACGAAACATTCATGATACGATGGAATTCAACGAAATCACGAGTTTCGCAGTGAAAGTAGCTAGTTATCCATGAAAACATCAAAATTAGGCAAAATCTTGTCTAAATCATGGTTATTTCACGAAACGGTCATGAAACGATGAAATTCAACGAAATAACGTGTTTCGCAGTGAAAGTAGTTATATATTCATGAATACATCAAGATTAAGCTAAATCTTCGCTAAATAATGGTTATTTCACGAAACATTCATGAAACGATGAAATTCAACGAAATAACGTGTTTCGCAGTGAAAATAGCTTGATATCTTTGAAAATTTCATAATTCAGCTAAAACTTCGCTAAATCATGTTTATTTCACGTAACATTCATGAAACGATGAAATTCTACGACAGAACGTGTTTCGATGTGAAAGTAGCTAGATATCCATGTAAACATCAAAATTAGGCTAAATCTTCGTTAAATCATGTTTATTTCACGAAACATTCATGATCCGATGAAATTCAACGAAATAACGTGTTTCGCAGTGAAAGTAGCTTGATATTTATGAAAACATCAAAATTAAGCAAAATCATCGCTAAATCATGGTTATTTCACGAAACATTCATGAAACGATGAAATTCAACGAAATAACGTGTATCGCAGTGAAAGTAGTTATATAACAATGAATACATGAAGATTAAGCTAAATCTTCGCTAAATCATGGTTATTTCACGAAACATTCATGAAACGATGAAATTCAACGAAATAGCGTGTTTTGCACTGAATGTAGCTTGATATCTATGAAAACATCAAAATCAAGCTAAATCTCCCCTAAATCAGGGTTATTTCACGAAACATTCATGAAAAGATGAATTTCAACAAAATAACGTGTTGCGCAGTGAAAGTAGCTAGATATCCATGTAAACATCAAAATTAGGCTAAATCTTCGCTAAATCATGTTTATTACACGAAACATTCATGATCCGATGAAATTCAACGAAATAACGTGTATCGCAGTGAAAGTAACTTGATATTTATGAAAACATCAAAATTAAGCTAAATCATCGCTAAATCATGGTTATTTCACGAAACATTCATGAAACGATGAAATTCAACGAAATAACGTGTTTCGCAGTGAAAGTAGCTTGATATCTTTGAAAACATCAAAATTAACCTAAATCTCCGCTAAATCATGGTTATTTCACGAAACATTCATGAAACGATGAAATTCAACGAAATAACGTGTTTCGCAGTGAAAGTAGCTAGATATCCATGGAAAAATCAAAATTAGGCTAAATCTTTGCTAAATCATGGTTATTTCACGAACATTCATGAAACGATGAAATTCAACGAAATAACGTGTTTCGCAGTGAAAGTAGTTATATATTCATGAATACACCAAGATTAAGCTAAATCTTCGCTAAATAATGGTTATTTCACGAAACATTCATGAAACGATGAAATTCAACGAAATAACATGTTTCGCAGTGAAAATAGTTTGATACCTTTGAAAATTTCAAAATTCAGCTAAAACTTCGCTAAATCATGTTTATTTCACGTAACATTCATGAAACGATGAAATTCTACGACAGAACGTGTTTCGATGTGAAAGTAGTTATATATTCATGAATACATCATTATTAACCAAAATCTTCGCTAAATAATGGTTATTTCACGAAACATTCATGAAAGGATGAAATTCAGCGAAATAACGTTTTTCGCAGCGAAAGTAGCTTGATATCTATGAAAATATAAAAATTAAGATAAATCTTCGCTAATTCATGGTTATTTCACGTAACATTCTTGAAACGATGAAATTCAACGAAATAACGTGTTTCGCAGTGAAAGTTGCTAGATATCCATGTAAACATCAAAATTTGGCTAAATCTTTGCTAAATCATGGTTATTTCACGAAACACTCATGATAAGATGAAATTCAACGAAATAACGTGTTTCACAGTGAAAGTAGCTTGATATGTATGAAAACATCAAAATTAGGCTAAATCTTTGCTAAATCATGGCTATTACACAATACATTCATGTAACGATGAAATTCAACGAAATAACGTGATTCGATGTGAAAGTAGCTAGATATCCATGTAAAAATCAAAATTAATCTAATTCTTCGCTAAGTCATGGTTATTTCACGAAACTTTCATGAAATGATGAAATTCAACGAAATAACGTGTTTCGCAGTGAAAGTAGCTAGACATCTATGTAAACATCAAAAGTAGGCTAAATCTTCTCTAAATTGTGGTTATTTCACGAAACATTCATGATACGATGAAATTCAACGAAATAACGTGATTCGCAGTGAAAGTAGCTAGATATCTATGTAAACATCCAAATTAGGCAAAATCTTCGCCAAAGCATGGTTATATCACGAAACATTCATGATACGATGGAATTCAACGAAATCACGTGTTTCGCAGTGAAAGTAGCTAGTTATCCATGAAAACATCAAAATTAGGCAAAATTTTCTCTAAATCATGGTTATTTCACGAAACGGTCATGAAACGATGAGATTCTACGAAATAACGTGTTTCGCAGTGAAAGTAGCTAGATATCTATGAAAACATCAAAATTAAGCTAAATCTTCGCTAAATCATGGTTATTTCATGAACATACAGGAAACGATGAAATTCAACGAAATAACGTGTTTCGCTGTGAAAGTAGCTAGATATCCATGTAAACATCAAAATTAATGTAAATCTTCATTAAATCATGGTTATTTCACGTAAGGTTCATGAAACGATGAAATTCAACGAAATAACGTTTTTCGCAGTGAAAGTAGCTAGATATCTATGAAAAGATCAAAATTAAGCTAAATCTTCTTCACTAAACCATGGTTATTTCACAATACATTCATAGAACAATGAAATTCATCGAAATAACTTGTTTCTATGTGAGAGTAGCTAGATATACATGTAAACATCAAAATTAATCGAAATCTTCGCTGAGTCATGGTTATTTCACGAAACATTCATGAGAAGATGAAATTCAACGAAATAACGTGTTTCGCAGTGAAAGTAGCTAGTTATCCATGAAAACATCAAAATTAGGCTAAATCTTCACTAAATCATGGTTATTTCACGAAACATTCATGAAACGGTGAAATTCAACGAAATAACGTGTTTCGCAGTGAAAGTAGCTTGATATCTATGATAACATCGAAATTAAGGAAACTCTCCGCTAAATCATGGTTATTTCACGAAACATTTATGAATAGATGAAATTCAGCGAAATAACGTGTTTCGCTGTGAAAATAGCTTGATATCTATGAAAACATCAAAATTAAGCTAAATCTTCGCTAAATCATGGTTATTTCACGAAACATTCATGAAACGATGAAATTCAACGAAATAACGTGTTTCGATGTGAAAGTAGCTAGATATCCATGAAAACATCAAAATGATGCTAAATCTTCGCTAAATCATGGTTATTTCACCCAACGTTCAGGAAACGATGAAATTCAACGAAATAACGTGTTTCGCAGTGAAAATAGCTAGATATCCATGTAAACATCAAAATTAAGAAAATCTTCGCTAAATCATGATTATATCACGAAACATTCATGAACGATGAAATTCAACGAAATAACTTGTTTCAGTGAAAGTAGCTAGATATCTATGTAAACATCAAAATTAAGCTAAATCTTCGCTAAATCATGGTTATTTCACGAAACATTCATGAAACGATGAAATTCAACGAAATAACGTGTTTCGCAGTGAAAGTAGCTTGATATCTATGAAAACATCAAAATTAAGCTAAATCTTCGCTAAATCATGGTTATTTCACGAAACATTCATGAAACGATGAAATTCAACGAAATAACGTGTTTCGCAGTGAAAGTAGCTTGATATCTATGAAAACATCAAAATTAAGCTAAATCTTCGCTAAATCATGGTTATTTCACGAAACATTCATGAAAAGATGAAATTCAACGAAATAACGTGTTTCGCAGTGAAAGTAGCTTGATATCTATGAAAACATCAAAATTAAGCTAAATCTTCGCTAAATCATGGTTATTTCACGAAACATTCATGAAACGATGAAATTCAACGAAATAACGTGTTTCGATGTGAAAGTAGCTAGATATCCATGAAAACATCAAAATGATGCTAAATCTTCGCTAAATCATGGTTATTTCACGAAACGTTCATGAAACGATGAAATTCAACGAAATAACGTGTTTCGATGTGAAAATAGCTAGATATCCATGTAAACATCAAAATTAGGCAAAATCTTCGCTAAATCATGATTATATCGCGAAACATTCATGATACGATGAAATTCAACGAAATTACTTGTTGCAGTGAAAGAAACTTGATATGTATGAAAACATCAAAGTTAAGCTAAATCGTCGCTAAATCATGATTATTTCACGAAACATTCATGAAAAGATGAAATTCAACGAAATAACGTGTTTTGCAGTGAAAGTAGCTTGATATCTTTGAAAACATCAAAATTAACCTAAATCCCCGCTAAATCATGGTTATTTCAGGAAACATTCATGAATCGATGAAATTCAACGAAATAACGTGTTTCGCAGTGAAAGTAGCTAGATATCCATGTAAACATCAAAATTAGGCTAAATCTTCGCTAAATCATGTTTATTTCACGAAACATTCATGATCCGATGAAATTCAACGAAATAACGTGTTTCGCAGTGAAAGTAGCTTGATATTTATGAAAACATCAAAATTACTCAAAATCATCGCTAAATCATGGTTATTGAACGAAACATTCATGAAACGATGAAATTCAACGAAATAACGTGTATCGCAGTGAAAGTAGTTATATAACAATGAATACATGAAGATTAAGCTAAATCTTCGCTAACTCATGGTTATTTCACGAAACATTCATCAAACGATGAAATTCAACCAAATAACGTGTTTCGCAGTGAAAGTAGCTTGATATCTTTGAAAACATCAAAATTAAGCTAATTCATCGCTAAATCAAGGTTATTTAACGAAACATTCATGACACGATGAAATTCAACGAAATAACGTGTTTCGCAGTGAAAGTAGCTAGATATCCATGTAAACATCAAAATTAGGCTAAATCTCTGCTAAATCATGGTTATTTCACGAAACATTCATGATCCGATGAAATTCAACGAAATAACGTGTTTCGCAGTGAAAGTAGCTTGATATCTATGAAAACATCAAAATTAAGCTAAATCATCGCTAAATCATGGTTATTTCACGAAACATTCATGAAACGATGAAATTCAACGAAATAACGTGTATCGCAGTGAAAGTAGTTATATAACAATGAATACATGAAGACTAAGCTAAATCTTCGCTAAATCATGGTTATTTCACGAAACATCCATGAAACGATGAAATTCAACGAAATAACGTGTTTTGCAGTGAATGTAGCTTGATATCTATGAAAACATCAAAATCAAGCTAAATCTCCCCTAAATCAGGGTTATTTAACGAAACATTCATGAAAAGATGAATTCCAACGAAATAACGTGTTTCGCAGTGAAAGTAGCTAGATATCCATGTATACATCAAAATTAGGCTAAATCTTCGCTAAATCATGTTTATTTCACGAAACACTCATGATCCGATGAAATTCAACGAAATAACGTGTTTCGCAGTGAAAGGAGCTTGATATTTATGAAAACATCAAAATTAAGATAAATCATCGCTAAATCATGGTTATTTCACGAAACATTCATGAAACGATGAAATTCAACGAAATAACGTGTTTCGCAGTGAAAGTAGCTTGATATCTATGAAAACATCAAAATTAATCTAAATCTCCGCTAAATCATGGTTATTTCACGAAACATTCATGAAACGATGAAATTCAACGAAATAACGTGTTTCGCAGTGAAAGTAGCTAGATATCCATGTAAACATCAAAATTAGGCTAAATCTTCGCTAAATCATGGTTATTTCACGAAACATTCATGATCCGATGAAATTCAACGAAATAACGTGTTTCGCAGTGAAAGTAGCCTGATATCTATGAAAACATCAAAATTAAGCTAAATCATCGCTAAATCATGGTTATTTCACGAAACATTCATGAAACGATGAAATTCAACGAAATAACGTGTATCGCAGTGAAAGTAGTTATATAACAATGAATACATCAAGATTAAGCTAAATATTCGCAAAATCATGGTTATTTCACGAAACATTCATGAAACGATGAAATTCAACGAAATAACGTGTTTCGCAGTGAAAGTAGCTTGATATCTTTGAAAACATCAAAATTAAGCTAATTCTTCGCTAAATCATGGTTATTTAACGAAACATTCATGAAACGATGAAATTCAACGAAATAACGTGTTTCGCAGTGAAAGTAGCTAGATATCCATGAAAACATCAAAATTAGGCTAAATCTTCGCTAAATCATGGTTATTTCACGAACATTCATGAAACGATGAAATTCAACGAAATAACGTGTTTCGCAGTGAAAGTAGCTAGATATCTATGAAAACATCAAAATTAAGCTAAATCTTCGCTAAATCATGGTTATTTCACGAAACATTCATGAAACGATGAAATTCAACGAAATAACGTGTTTCGCAGTGAAAGTAGCTAGATATCCATGTAAACATCAAAATTAGGCTAAATCTTCGCTAAATCATGGTTATATCACGAAACATTCATGACACGATGAAATTCAACGAAATAACGTGTTTCGCAGTGAAAGTAGTTATATATTCATGAATACATCAAGATTAAGCTAAATCTTCGCTAAATAATGGTTATTTCACGAAACATTCATGAAACGATGAAATTCAACGAAATAACGTGTTTCGCAGAGAAAATAGTTTGATATCTTTGAAAATTTCAAAATTCAGCTAAAACTTCGCTAAATCATGTTTATTACACGTAACATTCAGGAAACGATGAAATTCTACGACAGAACGTGTTTCGATGTGAAAGAAGTTATATATTCATGAATACATCAAAATTAAGCTAAATCTTCGCTAAATAATGGTTATTTCACGAAACATTCATGAAAGGATGAAATTCAGCGAAATAACGTTTTTCGCAGTGAAAGTAGCTTGATATCTATGAAAATATAAAAATTAAGCTAAATCTTCGCTAAATCATGGTTATTTCACGAAACATTCATGAAACGATGAAATTCAACGAAATAACGTGTTTCGCAGTGAAAGTAGCTTGATATGTATGAAAACATCAAAATTAAGCTAAATCATCGCTAAATCATGGTTATTTCACGAAACATTCATGAAACGATGAAATTCAACGAAATAACGTGTTTCGCAGTGAAAGTAGCTTGATATATTTAAACATCAAAATTAAACTAAATCATGGTTATTTAAATTCAACGAAATAACGTGTTTCGCAGTGAAAGTAGCTTGATATCTATGAAAACATCAAAATTAAGCTAAATCTTCCTAAATCATGGTATTATCACGAAACATTCATGAAACGATGAAATTCAACGAAATAACGTGTTTCGCAGTGAAAGTAGTTATATATTCATGAAAACATCAAAATTAAGCTAAATCTTCGCTAAATCATGGTTATTTCACGAAACATTCATGAAACGATGAAATTCAACGAAATAACGTGTTTCGCAGTGAAAGTAGCTTGATATCTTTGAAAACATCAAAATTAAGCTAAATCTTCGCTAAATCATGGTTATTTCACGAAACATTCATGAAACGATGAAATTCAACGAAATAACGTGTTTCGCAGTGAAAGTAGCTAGATATCCATGAAAACATCAAAATTAAGCTAAATCTTCGCTAAATAATGGTTATTTCACGAAACATTCATGAAACGATGAAATTCAACGAAATAACGTGTTTCGCAGTGAAAGTAGCTTGATATCTATGAAAACATCAAAATTAAGCTAAATTTCCTAAATCATGGTTATTTCACGAAACATTCATGAAACGATGAAATTCAACGAACTAACGTGTTTCGCAGTGAGGGTAGCTTGATATCCATGAAAACATCAAAATTAGACTTAATCTTCGCTAAATCATGGTTATTTCACGAAACATTCATGAAACGATGAAATTCAACGAAATAACGTGTTTCGCAGTGAAAGTAGCTAGATATCCATGAAAACATCAAAATTAGGCTAAATCTTTGCTAAATCATGGTTATTTCACGAAACATTCATGAAACGATGAAATTCAACGAAATAACGTGTTTCGCAGTGAAAGTAGCTTGATATCTATGAAAACATCAAAATTAAGCTAAATCATCGCTAAATCATGGTTATTTCACGAAACATTCATGAAACGATGAAATTCAACGAAATAACGTGTTTCGCAGTGAAAGTAGCTTGATATCTATGAAAACATCAAAATTAAGCTAAATCTTCGCTAAATCATGGTTATTTCACGAAACATTCATGAAACGATGAAATTCAACGAAATAACGTGTTTCGCAGTGAAAGTAGCTAGATATCCATGTAAACATCAAAATTAAGCTAAATCTTCGCTAAATCATGGTTATTCCACGAAACATTCATGAAACGATGAAATTCAACGAAATAACGTGTTTCGCAGTGAAAGTAGCTAGATATCCATGTAAACATCAAGATTAAGCTAAATCATCGCTAAATCATGGTTATTTCACGAAACATTCATGAAACGATGAAATTCAACGAAATAACGTGTTTCGCAGTGAAAGTAGCTAGATATCCATGTAAACATCAAAATTAGGCTAAATCTTCGCTAAATCATGGTTATATCACGAAACATTCATGAAACGATGAAATTCAACGAAATAACGTGTTTCGCAGTGAAAGTAGCTAGATATCCATGTAAACATCAAGATTAAGCTAAATCTTCGCTAAATAATGGTTATTTCACGAAACAATCATGAAACGATGAAATTCAACGAAATAACGTGTTTCGCAGTGAAAGTAGTTATATATCAATGAAAAAATCAAGATTAAGCTAAATCTTCGCTAAATCATGGTTATTTCACGAAACATTCATGAAACGATGAAATTCAACGAAATAACGTGTTTCGCAGTGAAAGTAGCTTGATATCTTTGAAAACATCAAAATTAAGCTAATTCATCGCTAAATCATGGTTATTTAACGAAACTTTCACGAAACGATAAATTCAACGAAATAACGTGTTTCGCAGTGAAAGTAGCTAGATATCCATGAAAACATCAAAATTAGGCTAAATCTTTGCTAAATCATGGTTATTTCACGAACATTCATGAAACGATGAAATTCAACGAAATAACGTGTTTCGCAGTGAAAGTAGCTTGATATCTATGAAAACATCAAAATTAAGCTAAATCTTCGCTAAATCATGGTTATTTCACGAAACATTCATGAAACGTTGAAATTCAAGGAAATAACGTGTTTTGCAGTGAACGTAGCTTGATATATTTGAAAACATCAAAATTAAGCTAAATCATCGCTAAATCATGGTTATTTAACGAAACATTCATGAAACGATGAAATTCAACGAAATAACGTGTTTCGCAGTGTCAGTAGTTATATATCCATGAAAACATCAGAAATAAGCTAAATCTTCCCTAAATCAATGTTATATCACGAAACATTCATGACACGATGAAATTCAACGAAATAACGTGTTTCGCAGTGAAAGTAGCTAGATATCCATGGAAACATCAAAAATAAGCTAAATCTTCCCTAAATCAATGTTATATCACGAAACATTCATGACACGATGAAATTCAACGAAATATCATGTTTCGCAGTTAAAGTAGCTAGATATCCATGTAAACATCAAAATTAGGCTAAATTTTTGCTAAATCATTGTTATTTCACGAAATATTCATGAAACGATGAAATTCCACAAAATTACGTGTTTTGCAGTGAACGTTGCTTGATATATTTGAAAACATCAAAATTAAGCTAAATCATCGCTAAATCATGGTTATTTAACGAAACATTCATGAAACGATGAAATTCAACGAAATAACGTGTTTCGCAGTGTAAGTAGTTATATATCCATGAAAACATCAATAATAAGCTAAATCTTCCCTAAATCAATGTTATATCACGAAACATTCATGACACGATGAAATTCAACGAAATAACGTGTTTCGCAGTGAAAGTAGCTAGATATCCATGGAAACATCAAAACTATTCTAAATCTTCGCTAAGTCATAGTTATTTCAAGAAACTTTCATGAGATGTTGAAATTCAACGAAATATCGTGTTTCCCAGTGAAAGTTTTTAGATATCCATGTAAACATCAAAATTATTCTAAATCTTTGCTAAATCATGGTTATTTCACGAAACATTCATTATACGATGAAATTCAACGAAATAACATGTTTCGCAGTGAAAGTAGCTAGATATCCATGGAAACATCAAAACTATTCTAAATCATCGCTAAATCATGGTTATTTCACGAAACATTCATGAAACGATGTAATTCAACGAAATAACGTGTTATGCAGTGAAAGTAGCTAGATATCCATGTAAACATCAAAATTAGGCTAAATCTTCGCTAAATCATGGTTATTCCACGAACATTAAGGAAAAGATGAAATTCGACGAAATAACGTGTTTCTCAGTGAAAGTAGCTAGATATCCATGTAAACATCAAGATTAAGCTAAATCTTCGCTAAATCATGGTTATTTCACGAAACATTAATGAAACGATGAAACTCAACGAAATAACGTGTTTCGCAGTGAAAGTAGCTAGATATACATGTAAACATCAAAATTAGGCTAAATCTTCCCTAAATCATTGTTATATCACGAAATATTCATGACACGATGAAATTCAACGAAATAACGTGTTTCGCAGTGAAAGTAGCTAGATATCCATGTAAACATCAAGATTAAGCTAACTCTTCGCTAAATAATGGTTATTTCACGAAACAATCATGAAACGATGAAATTCAACGAAATAACTTGTTTCGCAGTGAAAGTAGCTAGATATCCATGTAAACATCAAAATTAGGCTAAATCTTCCCTAAATCATGTCTATTTCACGAAACATTCATGATCCGATGAAATTCAACGAAATAACGTGTTTCGCAGTGAAAGTAGCTTGATATTTATGAAAACATCAAAATTAAGCTAAATCATCGCTAAATCATGGTTATTTCACGAAACTTTCATGAAACGATGAAATTCAACGAAATAACGTGTATCGCAGTGAAAGTAGTTATATACCAATGAATACATCAAAATTAAGCTAAATCTTCGCTAAATCATGGTTATTTCACGAAACATTCATGAAACGATGAAATTCAACGAAATAACGTGTTTCGCAGTGAAAGTCTGATATCTGAACATCAAATTAATATCATATGGAACATTCATGAAACGATGAAATTCAACGAAATAACGTGTTTCGCAGTGAAAGTAGCTAGATATCCATGAAAACATCAAAATTAGGCTAAATCTTCGCTAAATCATGGTTATTTCACGAAACATTCATGAAACGATGAAATTCAACGAAATAACGTGTTTCGCAGTGAAAGTAGCTTGATATCTATGAAAACATCAAAATTAAGCTAAATCTTCGCTAAATCATGGTTATTTCACGAAACATTCATGAAACGATGAAATTCAACGAAATAACGTGTTTCGCAGTGAAAGTAGTTATATATCAATGAAAACATCAAAATTAAGCTAAATCTTCGCTAAATCATGGTTATTTCACGAAACATTAATGAAGCGATGAAATTCAACGAAATAACGTGTTTCGCAGTGAAAGTAGCTTGATATCTTTGAAAACATCAAAATTAAGCTAATTCATCGCTAAATCATGGTTATTTAACGAAACATTCATGAAACGATGAAATTCAACGAAATAACGTGTTTCGCAGTGAAAGTAGCTAGATATCCATGAAAAAATCAAAATTAGGCTAAATCTTTGCTAAATCATTGTTATTTGACGAACATTCATGAAACGATGAAATTGAACAAAATAACGTGTTTCGCAGTGAAAGTAGCTTGATATCTATGAAAACAACAAAATTAAGCTAAATCTTCGCTAAATCATGGTTATTTCACGAAACATTAATGAAACGATGAAACTCAACGAAATAACGTGTTTCGCAGTGAAAGTAGCTAGATATACATGTAAACATCAAAATTAGGCTAAATCTTCCCTAAATCATTGTTATATCACGAAACATTCATGACACGATGAAATTCAACGAAATAACGTGTTTCGCAGTGAAAGTAGTTATATATTCATGAATACATCAAGATTAAGCTAAATCTTCGCTAAATAATGGTTATTTCACGTAACATTCATGAAACGATGAAATTCAACGAAATAACGTGTTTCGCAGAGAAAATAGCTTGATATCTTTGAAAATTTCAAAATTCAGCTAAAACTTCGCTAAATCATGTTTATTTCACGTAACATTCATGAAACGATGAAATTCTACGACAGAACGTGTTTCGATGTGAAAGTAGTTATATATTCATGAATACATCAAAATTAAGCTAAATCTTCGCTAAATAATGGTTATTTCACGAAACATTCATGAAAGGATGAAATTCAGCGAAATAACGTTTTTCGCAGTGAAAGTAGCTTGATATCCATGAAAATATAAAAATTAAGCTAAATCTTCGCTAATTCATGGTTATTTCACGAAACATTCATGAAACGATGAAATTCAACGAAATAACGTGTTTCGCAGTGAAAGTAGCTAGATATCCATGTAAACATCAAGATTAGGCTAAATCTTCGCTAAATCATGGTTATTTCACGAAACATTCATGAAACGATGAAATTCAACGAAATAACGTGTTTCGCAGTGAAAGTAGCTTGATATCTATGAAAACATCAAAATTAAGCTAAATCATCGCTAAATCATGGTTATTTCACGAAACATTCATGAAACGATGAAATTCAACGAAATAACGTGTTTCGCAGTGAAAGTAGCTAGATATCCATGTAAACATCAAAATTTGGCTAATTCTTTGATCATGGTTATTTCACGAAACATTCATGAAACGATGAAATTCAACGAAATAACGTGTTTCGCAGTGAAAGTAGCTTTAATTATGAAAACATTAACTAAATCTTCGCTAAATCATGGTTTCACGAAACATTCATGAAACGTTGAACAAATAACGTGTTTGCAGTGAAAGTAGCTTGATATATTTGAAAACATCAAAATTAAGCTAAATCTTCGCTAAATCATGGTTATTTCACGAAACATTCATGAAACGATGAAATTCAACGAAATAACGTGTTTCGCAGTGAAAGTAGTTATATATCCATGAAAACATCAAAATTAAGCTAAATCTTCGCTAAATCATGGTTATTTCACGAAACATTCATGAAACGATGAAATTCAACGAAATAACGTGTTTCGCAGTGAAAGTAGCTAGATATCCATGAAAACATCAAAATTAAGCTAAATCTTCGCTAAATCATGGTTATTTCACGAAACATTCATGAAACGATGAAATTCAACGAAATAACGTGTTTCGCAGTGAAAGTAGCTAGATATCCATGTAAACATCAAAATTAGGCTAAATCTTCGCTAAATCATGGTTATTTCACGAAACATTCATGAAACGATGAAATTCAACGAAATAACGTGTTTCGCAGTGAAAGTAGCTTGATATCTTTGAAAACATCAAAATTAAGCTAAATCATCGCTAAATCATGGTTATTTAACGAAACATTCATGAAACGATGAAATTCAACGAAATAACGTGTTTCGCAGTGAAAGTAGCTAGATATCCATGAAAACATCAAAATTAAGCTAAATCTTCGCTAAATCATGGTTATTTCACGAAACATTCATGAAACGATGAAATTCAACGAAATAACGTGTTTCGCAGTGAAAGTAGCTAGATATCCATGAAAACATCAAAATTAAGCTAAATCTTCGCTAAATCATTGTTATTTCACGAAACATTCATGAAACGATGAAATTCAACGAAATAACGTGTTTCGCAGTGAAAGTAGCTAGATATCCATGTAAACATCAAAATTAGGCTAAATCTTCGCTAAATCATGGTTATTTCACGAAACATTCATGAAACGATGAAATTCAACGAAATAACGTGTTTCGCAGTGAAAGTAGCTTGATATCTATGAAAACATCAAAATTAAGCTAAATCTTCGCTAAATCATGGTTATTTCACGAAACATTCATGAAACGATGAAATTCAACGAAATAACGTGTTTCGCAGTGAAAGTAGCTAGATATCCATGAAAACATCAAAATTAAGCTAAATCTTCGCTAAATCATGGTTATTTCACGAAACATTCATGAAACGATGAAATTCAACGAAATAACGTGTTTCGCAGTGAAAGTAGCTAGATATCCATGGAAACATCAAAACTATTCTAAATCTTCGCTAAGTCATGGTTATTTCAAGAAACTTTCATGAGATGTTGAAATTCAACGAAATATCGTGTTTCCCAGTGAAAGTAGCTAGATATCCATGTAAACATCAAAATTATTCTAAATCTTTGCTAAATCATGTTTATTTCACGAAACATTCATTATACGATGAAATTCAACGAAATAACGTGTTTCGCAGTGAAAGTAGCTAGATATCCATGAAAACATCAAAATTAAGCTAAATCATCGCTAAATCATGGTTATTTCACGAAACATTCATGAAACGATGAAATTCAACGAAATAACGTGTTTTGCAGTGAAAGTAGCTAGATATCCATGTAAACATCAAAATTAAGCTAAATCTTCGCTAAATCATGGTTATTTCACGAAACATTCATGAAACGATGAAATTCAACGAAATAACGTGTTTCGCAGTGAAAGTAGCTAGATATCCATGTAAACATCAAAATTAAGCTAAATCTCGCTAAATCATGGTTATTTCACGAAACATTCATGAAACGATGAAATTCAACGAAATAACGTGTTTCGCAGTGAAAGTAGCTAGATATCCATGAAAACATCAAAATTAAGCTAAATCTTCGCTAAATCATGGTTATTTCACGAAACATTCATGAAACGATGAAATTCAACGAAATAACGTGTTTCGCAGTGAAAGTAGCTAGATATCTATGAAAACATCAAAATTAAGCTAAATCTTCGCTAAATCATGGTTATTTCACGAAACATTCATGAAACGATGAAATTCAACGAAATAACGTGTTTCGCAGTGAAAGTAGCTTGATATCTATGAAAACATCAAAATTAAGCTAAATCTTCGCTAAATCATGGTTATTTCACGAAACATTCATGAAACGATGAAATTCAACGAAATAACGTGTTTCGCAGTGAAAGTAGCTTGATATCTATGAAAACATCAAAATTAAGCTAAATCTTCGCTAAATCATGGTTATTTCACGAAACATTCATGAAACGATGAAATTCAACGAAATAACGTGTTTCGCAGTGAAAGTAGCTAGATATCCATGTAAACATCAAAATTAGGCTAAATCTTCGCTAAATCATTGTTATATCACGAAACATTCATGAAACGATGAAATTCAACGAAATAACGTGTTTCGCAGTGAAAGTAGTTATATATTCATGAATACATCAAAATTAAGCTAAATCTTCGCTAAATCATGGTTATTTCACGAAACATTCATGAAACGATGAAATTCAACGAAATAACGTGTTTCGCAGTGAAAGTAGCTTGATATCTATGAAAACATCAAAATTAGGCTAAATCTTCGCTAAATCATGGTTATTTCACGAAACATTCATGAAACGATGAAATTCAACGAAATAACGTGTTTCGCAGTGAAAGTAGCTTGATATCTATGAAAACATCAAAATTAAGCTAAATCTTCGCTAAATCATGGTTATTTCACGAAACATTCATGAAACGATGAAATTCAACGAAATAACGTGTTTCGCAGTGAAAGTAGCTAGATATCCATGTAAACATCAAAATTAGGCTAAATCTTCGCTAAATCATGGTTATTTCACGAAACATTCATGAAACGATGAAATTCAACGAAATAACGTGTTTCGCAGTGAAAGTAGTTAGATATCCATGAAAACATCAAAATTAAGCTAAATCTTCGCTAAATCATGGTTATTCAACGAAACATTCATGAAACGATGAAATTCAACGAAATAACGTGTTTCGCAGTGAAAGTAGCTATATATCATGAACATCAAAATTAAGCTAAATATCGTAAATCATGGTTATTTCACGAAACATTCATGAAACGATGAAATTCAACGAAATAACGTGTTACGCAGTGAAAGTAGCTTGATATCTATGAAAACAACAAAATTAAGCTAAGTCTTCGCTAAATCATGGTTATTTAACGAAACATTCATGAAACGATGAAATTCAACGAAATAACGTGTTTCGCAGTGTAAGTAGTTATATATCCATGAAAACATCAAAAATAAGCTAAATCTTCCCTAAATCAATGTTATATCACGAAACATTCATGACACGATGAAATTCAACGAAATAACGTGTTTCGCAGTGAAAGTAGCTAGATATCCATGGAAACATCAAAACTATTCTAAATCTTCGCTATGTCATAGTTATTTCAAGAAACTTTCATGAGATGTTGAAATTCAACGAAATATTGTGTTTCCCAGTGAAAGTAGCTAGATATCCATGTAAACATCAAAATTATTCTAAATCTTTGCTAAATCATGGTTATTTCACGAAACATTCATTATACGATGAAATTCAACGAAATAACGTGTTTCGCAGTGAAAGTAGCTAGATATCCATGAAAACATCAAAATTAAGCTAAATCATCGCTAAATCATGGTTATTTCACGAAACATTCATGAAACGATGAAATTCAACGAAATAACGTGTTTCGCAGAGAAAGTAGCTAGATATCCATGTAAACATCAAAATTAGGCTAAATCTTCGCTAAATCATGGTTATTCCACGAAACATTAATGAAACGATGAAATTCAACGAAATAACGTGTTTCGCAGTGAAAGTAGCTAGATATCCATGTAAACATCAAGATTAAGCTAAATCTTCGCTAAATCATGGTTATTTCACGAAACATTCATGAAACGATGAAATTCAACGAAATAACGTGTTTCGCAGTGAAAGTAGCTAGATATCCATGTAAACATCAAAATTAAGCTAAATCTTCGCTAAATCATGGTTATTTCACGAAACATTCATGAAACGATGAAATTCAACGAAATAACGTGTTTCGCAGTGAAAGTAGCTAGATATCCATGAAAACATCAAAATTAGCCATTTGCTAAATCATGGTTATTTCACGAAACATTCATGAAACGATGAAATTCAACGAAATAACGTGTTTCGCAGTGAAAGTAGCTTGATATCTATGAAAACATCAAAATTAGGCTAAATCTTCGCTAAATCATGGTTATTTCACGAACATTCATGAAACGATGAAATTCAACGAAATAACGTGTTTCGCAGTGAAAGTAGTTGGATATCTATGAAAACAACAAAATTAAGCTAAGTCTCCGCTAAATCATGGTTGTTTCACGAAACATTAATAAAACGATGAAAATCAACGAAATAACGTGTTTCGCAGTGAAAGTAGCTAGATATACATGTAAACATCAAAATTAGGCTAAATCTTCCCTAAATCATTGTAATATCACGAAACATTCATGACACGATGAAATTCAACGAAATAACGTGTTTCGCAGTGAAAGTAGTTATATATTCATGAATACATCAAGATTAAGCTAAATCTTCGCTAAATAATGGTTATTTCACGAAACATTCATGAAACGATGAAATTCAACGAAATAACATGTTTCGCAGTGAAAATAGTTTGATATCTTTGAAAATTTCAAAATTCAGCTAAAACTTCGCTAAATCATGTTTATTTCACGTAACATTCATGAAACGATGAAATTCTACGACAGAACGTGTTTCGATCTGAAAGTAGTTATATATTCATGAATACATCAGGATTAACCTAAATCTTCGCTATATAATGGTTATTTCACGAAACATTCATGAAATGATGAAATTCATCGAAATAACGTTTTTCGCAGTGAAAGTAGCTTGATATCTATGAAAATATAAAAATTAAGATAAATCTTCTCTAATTCATGGTTATTTCACGAAACATTCATGAAACGATGAAATTCAACGAAATAACGTGTTTCGCAGTGAAAGTTGCTAGATATCCATGTAAACATCAAAATTTGGCTAAATCTTTGCTAAATCATGGTTATTTCACGAAACATTCATGATACGATGAAATTCAACGAAATAACGTGTTTCACAGTGAAAGAAGCTTGATATGTATGAAAACATCAAAATTAAGCTAAATCATCGCTAAATCATGGTTATTTCACGAAACATTCATGAAACGATGTAATTCAACGAAATAACGTGTTTTGCAGTGAAAGTAGCTTGATATCTTTGAAAACATCAAAATTAACCTAAATCTCCTCTAAATCATGGTTATTTCACGAAACATTCATGAAACGATGAAATTCAACGAAATAACGTGTTTCGCAGAGAAAGTAGCTAGATATCCATGTAAACATCAAAATTAGGCTAAATCTTCGCTAAATCATGGTTATTTCACGAAACATTCATGAAACGATGAAATTCAACGAAATAACGTGTTTCGCAGTGAAAGTAGCGATATCCATGAACAATCAAATATTCTAAATCATCGCTAAATCATGGTTATTTCACGAAACATTCATGAAACGATGAAATTCAACGAAATAACGTGTTTCGCAGTGAAAGTAGCTAGATATCCATGAAAACATCAAAATTAAGCTAAATCTTCGCTAAATCATGGTTATTTCACGAAACATTCATGAAACGATGAAATTCAACGAAATAACGTGTTTCGCAGTGAAAGTAGCTAGATATCCATGTAAACATCAAAATTAGGCTAAATCTTCGCTAAATCATGGTTATTTCACGAAACATTCATGAAACGATGAAATTCAACGAAATAACGTGTTTCGCAGTGAAAGTAGCTAGATATCCATGTAAACATCAAGATTAAGCTAAATCTTCGCTAAATCATGGTTATTTCACGAAACATTCATGAAACGATGAAATTCAACGAAATAACGTGTTTCGCAGTGAAAGTAGCTAGATATCCATGTAAACATCAAAATTAGGCTAAATCTTCGCTAAATCATGGTTATTTCACGAAACATTCATGATACGATGAAATTCAACGAAATAACGTGTTTCGCAGTGAAAGTAGCTAGATATCCATGAAAACATCAAAATTAAGCTAAATCTTCGCTAAATCATGGTTATTTCACGAAACAATCATGAAACGATGAAATTCAACGAAATAACGTGTTTCGCAGTGAAAGTAGTTATATATCAATGAAAACATCAAGATTAAGCTAAATCTTCGCTAAATCATGGTTATTTCACGAAACATTCATGAAACGATGAAATTCAACGAAATAACGTGTTTCGCAGTGAAAGTAGCTTGATATCTTTGAAAACATCAAAATTAAGCTAATTCATCGCTAAATCATGGTTATTTAACGAAACATTCATGAAACGATGAAATTCAACGAAATAACGTGTTTCGCAGTGAAAGTAGCTAGATATCCATGAAAAAATCAAAATTAGGCTAAATCTTTGCTAAATCATGGTTATTTCACGAACATTCATGAAACGATGAAATTCAACGAAATAACGTGTTTCGCAGTGAAAGTAGCTTGATATCTATGAAAACAACAAAATTAAGCTAAATCTTCGCTAAATCATGGTTATTTCACGAAACATTAATGAAACGATGAAATTCAACGAAATAACGTGTTTCGCAGTGAAAGTAGCTAGATATACATGTAAACATCAAAATTAGGCTAAATCTTCCCTAAATCATTGTTATATCACGAAACATTCATGACACGATGAAATTCAACGAAATAACGTGTTTCGCAGTGAAAGTAGTTAGATATCCATGAAAACATCAAAATTAGGCTAAATCTTCGCTAAATCATGGTTATTTCACGAAACGTTCATGAAACGATGAAATTTATCGAAATAACGTGTTTCGCAGTGAAAGTAGCTAGATATCTATTGAAACATCAAAATTAAGCTAAATCGTCGCTAAATCATGGTTATTCCACGAACATTCGTGAAACGATGAAATTCAACGAAAGAACGTGATTCGATGTGAAAGTAGCTAGATATCCATGAAAACATCAAGATTAATCTATATCTACGCTAAATCATGGTTATTTCACAAAATATTCATGAAACGATGAAATTCAACGAAATAACGTGTTTCGATATGAAAGTATCTAGATATCCCTGAAAACATCATTATTAATCTAAATCTTCGCTAAGTCATGGTTATATCACGAAACATTCATGAGATGATGAAATTCAACCAAATAACGTGTTTCGCATTGAAAGTAACTAGATATCTATGTAAACATCAAAATTAGGCAAAATCTTCGCTAAATCATGGTTATTTCACAAAACATTCATAAAACGATGAAATTCTACGAAATACCGTATTTCGCAGTGAAAGCAGTTATATATTCATGAATACATTAAGATAAAGCTAAATCTTCGCCAAATAATGGTTATTTCACGAAACATTCATGAAATGATGAAATTCAACGAAATAACATGTTTCGCAGTGAAAATAGCTTGATATCTATGAAAACATAAAAATTAAGCTAAATCTTCCCTAATTCATGGTTATTTCACGAAACTTTCATGAGATGATGAAATTCAACGAAATAACATGTTTCGCAGTGAAAATAGCTTGATATCAATGAAACATCAAAATTAAGCTAAATCTTCGTTAAATCATGGTAATTTCACGAAACATTCATGAAACGATGAAATTTAACGAAATAACGTGTTTCGCAGTTAAAGTAGCTAGATATCCATGAAAAAATGAAAATTAGGCTAAATCTTTACTGAATCATTTTTATTTCATGAACATTCATGTAACGATGAAATTCAACGAAATAACGTGTTTCGCAGTGAAAGTAGCTTGATATCTATGAAAACCTCAAAATGAAGCTAAATCTCCGCTAAATCATGGTTATTTCACGAAACATTCATGAAAGGATGAAATTCAACGTAATAACGTGTTTCGCAGTGAAAGTAGCTTGATATATATGAAAATATAAAAATTAAGATAAATCTTCGCTAATTTATGGTTATTTCACGAAACATTCATGAAGCGATGAAATTCAACGAAATAACGTGTTTCGCAGTGAAAGTAGCTAGATATCCATGTAAACATCAAAATTATTCTAAATCTTCGCTAAGTCATGGTTATTTCACGAAACTTTCATGAGATGATGAAATTCAACGAAATAACGTGTATCGCAGTGAAAGTAGCTTGATAACCATGTAAACATCGAAGTTAGGCTAAATCTTTGCTAAATCATGGTTATTTCACGAAACAATCATGAAACGATGAAATTCACGAAATAACGTGCTTCGCAGTGAAAGTAGCTTGTTATCTTTGAAAACAACAAAATTAAGCTAAATCATCGCTTAATCATGGTTATTTAACGAAACATTAATGAAACAGTGAAATTCAACGAAATAACGTGTTTCGCAGTGAAAGTAGCTGGATATCTTTGAAAACATCAAAATTAAGCTAATTCATCGCTAAATCATGGTTATTTCACGAACATTCTTGAAACGATGAAATTGAACGAAATAACGTGTTTCGCAGTGAAAGTAGCTTGATATCTATGAAAACAACAAAATTAAGCTAAGTCTTCACTAAATCATGGTTATTTCACGTAACATTCATGAAACGATGAAATTCAACGAAAGAACGTGTTTCGATGTGAAAGTAGCTAGATATCCATGAAAACATCCAAATTAATCTTAATATTCTCTAAATCATGGTTATTTCACGAACATTCATGAAACGATGAAATTCAACGATATAACGTGTTTCGATGCGAAATTTGCTAGATATCCACGAAAACATCAAAATTAAGCTATATCTTCGCTAAATCATGGTTATTTCACAAAAATTAATGAAACGATGAAATTCAAAAAATAACGTGTTTCGATGTGAAAATAGCTAGATATCCATGTAAACATCAAAATTAATCTAAATCTTCGCTAAGTTATGGTTATTTCACGAAACATTCATGAGATGATGGAATTCAACAAATAACGTGTTTCCAGTGAGTAGTAGATATCTATGAAAACATCAAAATTAACTAAATCTTCGCTAAATCATGGTTATTTCACGAACATTCATGAAACGATGAAATTCAACGAAATAACGTGTTTCGCAGTGAAAGTAGCTAGATATCATGAAAACATCAAAATTAAGCTAAATCTTCGCTAAATCATGGTTATTTCACGCATTCATGAAACGATGAAATTCAACGAAATAACGTGTGTACCAGTGAAAGTAGCTAGATATCCATGAAAACATCAAAATTAAGCTAAATCTTCGCTAAATCATGGTTATTTCACGAAACATTCATGAAACGATGAAATTCAACGAAATAACGTGTTTCGCAGTGAAAGTAGCTAGATATCCATGAAAACATCAAAATTAAGCTAAATCTTCGCTAAATCATGGTTATTTCACGAAACATTCATGAAACGATGAAATTCAACGAAATAACGTGTTTCGCAGTGAAAGTAGCTAGATATCCATGAAAACATCAAAATTAGGCTAAATCTTCGCTAAATCATGGTTATTTCACGAAACATTCATGAAACGATGAAATTCAACGAAATAACGTGTTTCGCAGTGAAAGTAGCTTGATATCTATGAAAACATCAAAATTAAGCTAAATCTTCGCTAAATCATGGTTATTTCACGTAACATTCATGAAACGATGAAATTCAACGAAATAACGTGTTTCGATGTGAAAGTAGCTAGATATCCATGAAAACGTCCAAATTAATCTTAATATTCTCTAAATCATGGTTATTTCACGGACATTCATGAAACGATGAAATTCAACGAAATAACGTGTTTCGATGTGAAATTAGCTAGATATCCATGAAAACATCAAAATTAAGCTATATCTTCGCTAAATCATGGTTATTTCACAAAACATTAATGAAACGATGAAATTCAAAAAATAACGTGTTTCGATGTGAAAATAGCTAGATATCCATGTAAACATCAAAATTAATCTAAATCTTCGCTAAGTCATGGTTGTTTCACGAAACATTCATGAGATGATGAAATTCAACGAAATAACGTGTTTCGCAGTGAAAGTAGCTAGATATCTATGAAAACATCAAAATTAAGCTAAATCGTCGCTAAATCATGGTTATTTCACGAACATTCGTGAAACGATGAAATTCAACGAAATAACGTGATTCGATGTGAAAGTAGCTAGATATCCATGAAAACATCAAGATTAAGCTATATCTTCGCTAAATCATGGTTATTTCACGAAACATTCATGAAACGATGAAATTCAACGAAATAACGTGTTTCGCAGTGAAAGAATAGCTAGATATCCATGAAAACATCAAAATTATTCTAAATCTTCGCTAAATAATGGTTATTTCACGAAACATTCATGAAACGATGAAATTCAACGAAATAACGTGTTTCGCAGGGAAAGTAGCTTGTTATCTATGAAAACATCAAAATTAAGTTAATATTGCTAAATCATGGTTATTTCACGAAACATTCATGAAACGATAAATTCAACGAAATAACGTGTTTCGCAGTGAAAGTAGATTGCTATCTATGAAACATCAAAATTAGCTAAATCCGCTAAATCATGGTTATTTCACGAAACATTCATGAAACGATGAAATTCAACGAAATAACGTGTTTCGCAGTGAAAGTAGCTAGATATCTATGAAAACATCAAAATTAAGCTAAATCGTCGCTAAATCATGGTTATTTCACGAAGCATTCATGAAAGGATGAAAATGAACGAAATAACGTGTTTCGCAGTGAAAGTAGCTAGATATCCATGTAAACATCAAAACTAGGCTAATTCTTCGCTAAATCATGGTTATTTAACGAAACATACATGATCCGATGAAATTCAACGAAATAAAGTGTTTCGCAGTGAAAGAGGTTAAATATCCATGAATACATCAAAATTAAGCTATATCTCCACTAAATCATGGTTATTTCACAAAACATTAATGAAACGATGAAATTCAAAAGATAACGTGTTTCGATGTGAAAGTAGCTAGATATCCATGTAAACATCGAAATTAATCTAAATCTTCGCTAAGTCATGGTTGTTTCACGAAACATCCATGAGATGATGAAATTCAACGAACTAACGTATTTCGCAGTGAAAGTTGCTAGATACACATGTAAGCATCAAAATTAGGCAAAATCTTCGCTAAATCATGGTTATTTCACGAAACAATCATGATACGATGAAATTCAACGAAATAACGTGTTTCTCAGTGAAAGTAGCTTGATATGTATGAAAACATCAAAATTGAGCTAAATCATCGCTAAATCATGGTTATTTCACGAAACATTCATGAAACGATGAAATTCAACGAAATAACATGTTTCGCAATGTAAATACTTGATATCTATGAAAATATAAAAAATAAGCTAAATCTTCCCTAATTCATGGTTATTTCACGAAACATTCATGAAACGATGAAATTCAACGAAATAACGTGTTTCGCAGTGAAAGTAGCTAGATATACATGTAAACATCAAAATTATTTTAATCTTCGCTAAATCATGGTTATTTCACGAAATATTCATGAAATGATGAAATTCAACGAAATAACGTGTTTCGCAGTGAAAGTAGCTAGTTATCCGTGAAAACATCAAAATTAGGCTATATCTTCGCTAAATCATGGTTATTTCACGAAACGTTCAAGAAACGATGAAATTCAACGAAATAACGTGTTTCGCAGTGAAAGTAGCTTGATATCTATGAAACATCAAAATTAAGCTAAATCTTCGCTAAATCATGGTTATTTCACGAAACATTCATGAAACGATGAAATTCAACGAAATAACGTGTTTCGCAGTGAAAGTAGCTAGATATCCATGAAAACATCAAAATTAAGCTAAATCTTCGCTAAATCATGGTTATTTCACGAAACATTCATGAAACGATGAAATTCAACGAAATAACGTGTTTCGCAGTGAAAGTAGCTTGATATCTTTGAAAACATCAAAATTAAGCTAAATCTTCGCTAAATCATGGTTATTTCACGAAACATTCATGAAACGATGAAATTCAACGAAATAACGTGTTTCGCAGTGAAAGTAGCTTGATATCTATGAAAACATCAAAATTAAGCTAAATCTTCGCTAAATCATGGTTATTTCACGAAACATTCATGAAACGATGAAATTCAACGAAATAACGTGTTTCGCAGTGAAAGTAGCTAGATATCCATGTAAACATCAAAATTAGGCTAAATCTTCGCTAAATCATGGTTATTTCACGAAACATTCATGAAACGATGAAATTCAACGAAATAACGTGTTTCGCAGTGAAAGTAGCTAGATATCCATGTAAACATCAAGATTAAGCTAAATCTTCGCT
>JAUCRC010000139.1:0-41968 GCA_032399595.1 Tetragonula carbonaria
GATGATTTCGTAGACATCAAGCTACTTTCACTGCGATACACGTCATTTCGTTGAGTTTCATCGTTGATGATTGTTTCGTGAAATAACCATGTTTTAGCGAAGATTTAGCTTAATTTTCATGTTTTCGCAGATATCAAGCTACTTTCACTGCGAAACACGTTATTTCGATGAATTTCATCGTTTCATGAATGTTTCGAGAAATAACCATGATTTAGCGAAGATTTAGCTTAATTTTGAGGTTTTAATGGATAACTAGCTACTTTCACTGCGAAATAGGTTATTTCGTTGAATTTCATCGTTTCATGAATGTTTCGTGAAATAACCTTAATTTAGCGAAGATTTAGCTTAATATTGATGGTTTCATAGATATCAAGCTACTTTCATTGCGAAACACTTTTTTTAGTTGAATTTCACTGATTCATGTATGTTTCGTGTAATAACCATGATTTAGCGAAGATTTGGCTTAATTTTGATGTTTTCGTAGACAACAAGCTACTTTCACTGCGATAAATGTTATTTCGTTGAATTTCATGTTTCATGAATATATCGTGAAAAAACCATGATTTACTGAAGATTTAGCTAAATTTTCTTTTTTTCGCAGATATCAAGCGACTTTCACAACGAAACATGTTATTGCGTTGGATTTCATCGTATCATGAATGTTTCGTGAAATAACCTTGATTTAGCGAAGATTTAGCTTAATTTTGATGTTTTAATGGATAACTAGCTACTTCCACTGCGAAACACGTTATTTAGTTGATCTTCATCGTTTCATGAATGTTTCGTGAAATAACCATGATTTCGCGAAGTTTTAGCTTTATTTTGATGTTTTAATGGATAACTAGCTACTTTCACTGCGAAACACTTTATTTCGTTGAATTTCATCGTTTCATGATTGTTTCGTGGAATAACGATGATTTAGCGGAGATTTAGCTTAATTTTCATGTTTTCAAAGATATCAAGCTACTTTCACTGCGAAACACGTTGTTTCGTTCAATTTTACTCCATCATGTATTTTTCTTGAAATAACCATGATTTAGGGAAGATTTAGCCTAATTATAATGTTTTCGAAGATATCAAGCACCTTTCACTGCGAAACACGTTATTTCGTTGAATTTCATGTTTCATGAATGTTTCGTGAAATAACCATGATTTAGCGAAGATTTAGCTTCATTTTCATGTTTTCGTAGATTTCAAGCTACTTTCACTGCGAAACACGTTATTTCGAAGAATTTCATCGTTGTATGAATGTTTCGATAAATAACCGTGATTTAGAGAAGTTTTAGCTTAATTTTGATGTTTTCATAGATATCCAACTACTCTCACCGCGAAACACGTTTTTTCGTTGAATTCCATCGTGTCATGAATGTGTCGTTAAATAACGTTGATTTAGAGGAGATTTAGCTTAATATTGATGGTTTCATAGATGACAAGCTACTTTCACTGCGAAACACGTTATTTCGTTGAATATCATATTTCATGAATGTTTCGTGAAATAACGATGATTTAGCGAAGATTTCGCTTAATTTTCATGTTTTCATGGATATCCAACTACTTACACTGCGAAACACCTTATTTCGTTGAATTTCATCCTTTCATGAATGTTTCGTGAAAAAACCATTATTTAGCGAAGATTTAGCCTAATTTTCATGTTTTCGAAAATATCATGCAACTTTCACTGCGAAACACGTTATTTCGTTGAATATCATCGTCTAATGAATGTTTCGTAAAATAACCATGATTTAGCGAAGATTTAGCTTAATTTTGATGTTTTAATGGATAACTGGCTACTTTCACTGCGAAACACGATATATCGTCGAAATTCATCGTTTCTTGAATGTTCCGTGAAATAACCATGATTTATCGAAGATTTAGCCTAAATTTCAAGTTTTCGAAGATATCAAGCAACTATCACTGCGAATCACGTTATTTCGTTGAATTTCATCGTTTCATGTATGTTTCGAGAAATTACCATGATTTAGCGAAAATTTAGATTAATTTTGATGTTTTAATGTATAACTAGCTACTTTCACTGCGAAACAGGTTATTTCGTTGAATTTCATCGTTCATGAATGTATCGTGAAGTAACAATGATTTAGCGAAGATTTAGCTTAATTTTGATGTTTTAATGGACAACTATCTACTTTCGCTGCGATACACGTTATTTAGTTGAATTTCATCGTTTCATGAATGTTCCGTGAAATAACCATGATTTAGCGAAGTTTTAGCTTAATTTTGATGTTTTAATAGATATTAAACTACTTTCACCGCGAAAAACGTTATTTCGTTGAATTTCATCGTTTCATGAATGTGTCGTGAAATAACGATGATTTAGCGGAGATTTAGCTTAATATTGATGTTCAAATGTATAACTAGCTACTTTCACTGTGAAACACGTTATTTCGTTTAATTTCATGTTTTATGAATGTTTCGTGAAATAACCATGATTTAGCGAAGATTTAGCTTAATTTTCATGTTTTCGTTGACATCAAGCTACTTTCACTGCGAAACACTTTATTTCGTTGAATTTCATCGTTTCATGAATGTTTCGTGAAATAACCATGATTTAGCGAAGATTTAGATTAATTTTCATGTTTTCGTAGATATCAAGCTACTTTCACTGCGAAACACGTTATTTCGATGAATTTCATCGTTGCATGAATGTTTCGAGAAATAACCATGATTTAGAGAAGTTTTAGCTTAATTTTGATGTTTCATATATATCCAACTACTCTCACCGCGAAAAACGTTATTTCGTTGAATTTCATCGTGTCATGATTGTTTCCTGAAATAACCATGATTTAGCGAAGATTTAGCGTAATCTTCATGTTTTCGTAAATATCAAGCTGCTTTCACTGCGAAGCACGGTGTTTCGTTGAATTTCACGGGTCCATGTATGTTTCGTGAAATAACGATGAATAGCGAAGATTTAGCTTAATCTTCATGTTTTCGTAGATATCAAGCTACTTTCACTGCGAGACACGTTATTTCGTTGAATTTCATTGTTTCATGAAAGTTTCGTGATATAACCATGATATAGCGAAGATTTAGCTTAATTTTGATGTTTTCATGTATATGCAACTACTTACACTGCGAAACACGTTATTTCGTTGAATTTCATCGTTTCATGAATGTTTCGTGAAATAACCACGATTTAGCAAAGATTTTGCCTAATGTTGATGTTTTCGTAGATATCAAGCTACTTTCACTGCGAAACACGTTGTTTCGTTGAATTTTACTGTATCATGTATTTTTCTTGAAATAACCATGATTTAGGGAAGATTTAGCCTAATTTTCATGTTTTCGAAGATACCAGGCAACTTTCACTGCGAAACACGTTATTTCGTTGAATTTCATCGTTTCATGAATGTTTCGTGAAATAAGCATGATTTAGCGAAGATTTAGCTTTATTTTGATGTTTTAATGGATAACTAGCTACTTTCACTGCGAAACACGTTATTTAGTTGAATTTCATCGTTTCATGAATGTTTCGTGAAATAACGATGATGGTGCGGAGATTTAGATTAATATTGATGGTTTCATAGATATCAAGATACTTTCACTGCGAAACACGTTATTTCGTTGACTTTCATGTTTCATGAATGTTTCGTGAAATAACGATGATTAGCGAAGATTTAGGTTAATCTTCATGTTTTCGTAGATATCAAGCTACTTTCACTGCGAAACGCGTTATTTCTTTGAATTTCATTGTTTCATGAAAGTTTCGTGATATAACCATGATTTAGCGATGATTTAGCTTAATATTGATGTTTTCATGTATATCCAACTACATACACTGCGAAACACGTTATTTCGTTGATTTCATCGTTTCATGAATATTTCGTGAAATAACCATGATTTAGCAAAGATTTTGCCTAATGTTGATGTTCTCGTAGATATCAAGCTACTTTCACTGCGAAACATATTGTTTCGTTGAATTTCACGGTTCCATGTATGTTTCGTGAAATAACCATGATTTAGGGAAGATTTAGGCTAATTTTCATGTTTTCGAAGATACCAAGCAACTTTCACTGCGAAACACGTTATTTCGTTGAATTTCATCGTTTCATGAATGTTTCGTGAAATAAGCATGATTTAGCGAAGATTTAGCTTTATTTTGATGTTTTAATGGATAACTAGCTACTTTCACTGCGAAACACGTTATTTAGTTGAATTTCATCGTTTCATGAGTGTTTCGTGAAATAACGATTATGGTGCGGATATTTAGATTAATATTGATTGTTTCATAGATATCAAGATTCTTTCACTGCGAAACACGTTATTTCGTTTACTTTCATGTTTCATGAATGTTTCGTGAAATAACGATGATTAGCGAAGATTTAGCTTAATTTTGATGTTTTCGTAGATATCAATCTGCTGTCATTGCGATACACGTTATTTCGTAGAGTTTCATCGTTTCATGAATGTTTCGTGAAATAACCATGATTTAGCGGAGATTTAGCTTAATTTTGCTGTTTTCATTGATATCTAGCTATATTCACTGCAAAACACGTTATTTCGTTGAATTTCATGGTTTCATGAATGTTTCGTGAAATAACCATGATTTAGCGGAGATTTAGCTTAATTTTGAAGTTTTCTGCTATTTCTAGCTACTTTCACTGCCAATCGCGTTATTTCGTTGAAATTCATGGCTTCAGGAATGTTTCGTGGAGTAACCATGATTTAGCGGAGATTTAGCTTAATTTTGATGTTTTCGTAGTTGTCGAGCTACTTTCACTGCGATACCCTTTATTTCGTTGAATTTCATCGTTTCATGAATGTTTCGTGAAATAACCATGATTAAGCGAAGATTTAGCTTAATTTTGATGTTTTCATAGATATCAAGCTACTTTCACTGCGAAACACGTTATTTCGATGCATTTCATCGATTCACGAATGTTTCGTGAACTAACCATGTTTTAGCGAAAAATTAGCTTAATTTTGATGTTTTAATGGATAACTAGCGGCTTGCACTGTGAAACACGTTATTTAGTTGAATTTCATCGTTTCATGAATGTTTCGTGAAATAACCATGATTTAGCGAAGTTTTATCATAATTTTGATGTTTTCATAGATATCAATCTACTTTCAGTGCGAAACACGTTTTTTCGATTAATATCATCGTTTCATGAATGTTTCTTGAAATAACCATGATTTAGCGAAGATTTAGCTTAATTCTGATGTTTTAATGGATAACTAGCTTCTTCCAATGCGAAACAAGTTATTTACTAGAATTTCATCGTTTCATGAATATTTCGTGAAATAACCATGATTTAGCGGAGATTTAGCATAATTTTGATGTTTTCTGCTATTTCCAGCTACTTTTACTGCCAATCACGTTATTTCGTTGAAATTCATGGTTTCAGGAATGTTTCGTGGAATAACCATGATTTAGCGAAGATTTAGCTTAATTTTGATGTTTTCATAGATATCAAGCTACTTTCACCGCGAAACACGTTATTTCGATGAATTTCATCGTTTCACGGATGTTTCTTGAAATAACCATGATTTAGCGAAGATTTAGCTTTATTTTTATGATTTCAAAGATATCAAGCTACTTTCACTTCAAAACACGATATTTCGATGAATTACATCGTTTCATGAATGTTTCGTGAAATAACCATGATTTGCGAAGATTTAGCTTAATTTTGATGTTTTAATGGGTAACTAGCTATTTCCACAGCGAAAAACTTTATTTAGTTGAATTTCATCGTTTCATGAATGTTTCGTGTAATAACCATGATTTTAGGAAAGTTTTAGCTTAATTTTGATGTTTTCAAAGATATCAATCTACTTTCACCGCGAAACACGTTATTCCGTTGAATTTCATCGTTTCATGAATGTTTCGTGAAATAACGATGATATAACGCAGATTTATCTTTATATTGATGATTTCATAGATATCAAGCTACTTTCACTGCGAAACACGTTGTATCGTTATATTACACTGTTTCATATATTTTTCGTGAAATAACTATGATTTAGCGAAGATTTAGCTTAATTTTGATGTTTTCGTAGATATCAAGCTACTTTCACTGCCATGCACGTTATTTCGTTGATTTTCATCGTTTCATGAATGTTTCGTGAAATAAGCATGTTTTAGCGAAGATTTAGCTTAATTTTGATGTTTTCATATATATCAAACTACTTTCACTGCGAAACACGTAATTACGTTGAATATCATCGTTTCATGAATGTTTCGTGAAATAACCATGTTTTAGCGAAGATTTAGTTTAATTTTGATGTATTACTGGATAACTAGCTACTTCCACTGCGAATCACGTTATTTCGATGAATTTCATCGTTTCATGAATGTTTCGTGAAATAACCATGATTTAGCGAAGATTTAGCTTAATTTTTATGTTTTCGCAGATATCAAGGTTCTTTCACTGCGATAAACGTTATTTCGATGAATTTCATCGTTTCATGTATGTTTCGTGAAATAACCAAGTTTTGGCGAAGATTTAGCTTACCTTTTATGTTTTCGTAGATATCAAGCTACTTTCACTGCCATACACGTTATTTCGTTGAATTTCATCGTTTCATGAATGTTTCGTGAAATAACCATGTTTTAGCGAAGATTTAGCTTAACTTTGACGTTTTCATAGATATCTAGCTACTTCCACTGCGAATCACGTTATTTCGATGAATTTCATCGTTTCATGAATGTTTCGTGAAATAACCATGATTTAGCGAAGATTTAGCTTAATTTTCATGTTTTCGCAGATATCAAGGTACTTTCACTGCGTTAAACGTTATTTCGATGAATTTCATCGTTACATGTATGTTTCGTGATATAACCATGATTTAGCGAAGATTTAGCTTAATTTTGATGTTTTAATCGATAACTAGCTACTTTCACTGCGAAACAAGTTATTTCGTCGAATTTCATCGTTTCTTGAATCTTTCGTGGAATAACCATGGTTTACCGATGATTTAGCTTAATTTTGATGTTTTCATAGATATCAAGCTACTTTCACTACGAAACACGTTATTTCATTGAATTTCATCGTTTCATGTATGTTTCCTGAATTAACCATGATTTAGCGAAAATTTAGCTTAATTTTCATGTTTTCGTAGATATCAATCTACTTTCACTTCGAAACACGTTATTTCGATGAATTTCATTGTTTCATGATTGTTTCGTGAAATAACCATGATTTACAGAAGTTTTAGCTTAATTTTGATTTTTTCATATATATCAATCTACTATCACCGTGAAACAAGTTATTTCGTTGAATTTCATCGTTTCACGAATGTTACTTGAAATAACCATGATTTAGCGAAGATTTAGCTTAATTTTTATGTTTTCAAAGATATCAAGCTACTTTCACTTCAAAACACGTTTTTTCGATGAATTACATCGTTTCATGAATGTTTCGTGAAATAACCATGATTTGCGAAGATTTAGCTTAATTTTGATGTTTTAATGGATAACCAGCTATTTCCACAGCGAAAAACTTTATTTAGTTGAATTTCATCGTTTCATGAATGTTTCGTGAAATAACCATGATTTTAGGAAAGTTTTAGCTTAATTTTGATGTTTTCAAAGATATCAATCTACTTTCACCGCGAAACACGTTATTCCGTTGAATTTCATCGTTTCATGAATGTTTCGTGAAAAAACCATGTATTAGCGAAGATTTAGTTTAATTTTGATGTATTACTGGATAACTAGCTACTTCCACTGCGAATCACGTTATTTCGATGAATTTCATCGTTTCATGAATGTTTCGTGAAATAACCATGATTTAGCGAAGATTTAGCTTAATTTTTATGTTTTCGCAGATATCAAGGTTCTTTCACTGCGATAAACGTTATTTCGATGAATTTCATCGTTTCATGTATGTTTCGTGAAATAACCAAGTTTTGGCGAAGATTTAGCTTAACTTTTATGTTTTCGTAGATATCAAGCTACTTTCACTGCCATACACGTTATTTCGATGAATTTCATCGTTTCATGAATGTTTCGTGAAATAACCATGTTTTAGCGAAGATTTAGCTTAACTTTGATGTTTTCATAGATATCTAGCTACTTCCCCTGAGAATCACGTTATTTCGATGAATTTCATCGTTTCATGAATGTTTCGTGAAATAACCATGATTTAGCGAAGATTTAGCTTAATTTTCATGTTTTCGCAGATATCAAGGTACTTTCATTGCGATAAACGTTATTTCGATGAATTTCATCGTTTCATGTATGTTTCGTGAAATAACCAAGTTTTGGCGAAGATTTAGCTTAACTTTGATGTTTTCATAGATATCTAGCTACTTCCACTGCGAATCACGTTATTTCGATGAATTTCATCGTTTCATGAATGTTTCGTGAAATAACCATGATTTAGAGAAGATTTAACTTAATTTTGATGTTTTAAGGGATAACTAGATACTGTCACAGCGAAACACGATATTTCGTCGAATTTCATCGTTTCATGACTGTTTCGTGAAATGACCATGATTTAACGAAGATTTAGATTAATTTTGATGTTTTCATAGATATCAAGCTACTTTAACTGCGAAACATGTTATTTCTTTGAATATCATCGTTTCATGAATACTACGTGAAATTACCATGTTTTAGCGAAAATTCAGCTTAATTATGATGTTTTCATAGATATCTATCTACTTTCACTGCGAAACACGTTATATCGATGAATTTCTTCGATTCACGAATGTTTCGTGAAAAAACCATGTATTAGCGAAGATTTAGTTTAATTTTGATGTATTACTGGATAACTAGCTACTTCCACTGCGAATCACGTTATTCCGATGAATTTCATCGTTTCATGAATGTTTCGTGAAATAACCATGATTTAACGAAGATTTAGCTTAATTTTCATGTTTTCGCAGATATCAAGGTACTTTCTCTGCGATAAACGTTATTTCGATGAATTTCATCGTTTCATGTATGTTTCGTGAAATAACCAAGTTTTGGCGAAGATTTAGCTTAATTTTTATGTTTTCAAAGATATCAAGCTACTTTCACTTCAAAACACGTTATTTCGATGAATTACATCGTTTCATGAATGTTTCGTGAAATAACCATGATTTGCGAAGATTTAGCTTAATTTTGATGTTTTAATGGATAGCCAGCTATTTCCACAGCGAAAAACTTTATTTAGTTGAATTTCATCGTTTCATGAATGTTTCGTGAAATAACCATGATTTTAGGAAAGTTTTAGCTTAATTTTGATGTTTTCAAAGATATCAATCTACTTTCACCGCGAAACACGTTATTCCGTTGAATTTCATCGTTTCATGAATGTTTCGTGAAAAAACCATGTATTAGCGAAGATTTAGCTTAATTTTGATGTATTACTGGATAACTAGCTACTTCCACTGCGAATCACGTTATTTCGATGAATTTCATCGTTTCATGAATGTTTCGTGAAATAACCATGATTTAGCGAAGATTTAGCTTAATTTTCATGTTTTCGCAGATATCAAGGTACTTTCACTGCGATAAACGTTATTTCGATGAATTTCATCGTTTCATGTATGTTTCGTGAAATAACCAAGTTTTGGCGAAGATAAAGCTTAACTTTTATGTTTTCGAAGATATCAAGTTACTTTCACTGCCATACACGTTATTTCGTGGAATTTCATCGTTTCATGAGTGTTTCGTGAAATAACAATGTTTTAGCGAAGATTTAGCTTAACTTTGATGTTTTCATAGATATCTAGCTACTTCCACTGCGAATCACGTTATTTCGATGAATTTCATCGTTTCATGAATGTTTCGTGAAATAACCATGATTTAGAGAAGATTTAACTTAATTTTGATGTTTTAATGGATAACTAGATACTTTCACAGCGAAACACGATATTTCGTCGAATTTCATCGTTTCATGACTGTTTCGTGAAATAACCATGTTTTAGCGGAGATTTAGCTTAATATTGATTGTTTCATAGATATCAAGCTACTTTCACTGCGAAACACGTTGTTTCGTGAATTTCACTGTTTCATGAATGTTTCGTGAATTAATTTACGACTCAAGTGAGATTTAGTCAGAATTCTAATGTCTCGAAGATATCAAGCTACTTTTATGCGATATGTGTTATTTTGTTGAAATATCAGGATTTCATGAATGTTTCGTGAAATAACCATGATTTAGCGAAGTTTTAGCATAATTTTGATGTTTTCGTAGATATCAAGCTACTTTCACTGCGAAACACGTTATTTTGATGAATTTCATCGTTTCTCGAATGTTTCGTGAAATAACCATTTTTTTTTTTTTTTTTTTTTTTTTTACGTGGAGGAAATCTTCCAAAGACACCCGGTTTTTTCTTCCCTGAGGGAGGGAAGTCGGGTAGTGTCGGATTTCTACCGACTAAAACCTCCACGGTGGCCTCTTTCCTGCCTATTGGGAACCTCCGGGACCTTTATATACACGCGGTGCTTCCCAGGCATATCGCCTTGCAGCTTCTTCTCGGCGATCTTCGCTTGATTCGTCGCGGTAATTTCTTCTCGCGACAACTGACGGCCACCGCCCGTTGCCGCTTCTATCACGGGGCGACTTCTACGGGATGGATCGGCCCTCACCTGTCCTCCCGTCGACCCCGGGTTTCTCTTCTTTCCTCTTCTTCGTTACCAGTGCGAGCCTGGGTCTCGTTATCCTCCCAGGCTTTTCCTTCACGTCCTGGAGTGTGGCGGCGGCATCTGGAGGGGTGGACTAGCCCCTCGTTGTGGCGATGTCGCCGCGGCGTCCTCAGCTGGGATGAGGAGCGCTTCGGACGCGGCGGCCGAGCGCGGCTCTGGCTAGCCGTCTTGCCTGACGCATCGGGTTGTTCCTTTCCCGCGCCCGCTCGGCGTTCTCTTTGGCGGTCATTACCTCGTCACAGTAATTCATGACCGCCGAACGCTTGCTGTCGTCTGCTAGCAGCGCCTTGATTATCGCTGCTGGTGACAGATCCTGCCCAATGCTCGATCTGAGGACTCGTCTCCTGTCCTCGAAGGCCGGGCATTCCTCCAGGGTGTGTTGCGCAGAGTCCAACTCCGCGCCGCACTGGTGGCAGACGGCTGTCTGCTCGGCTCCGATCCGCTGCAGATACTCACCGAAGCATCCGTGTCCGGTGAGCATCTGTGTTGTCCGGTACGTGAGTCGTCCCGGTCCTCTTCTCATCCATTCTTCCCAGCTGGGAAGAATTGCTCCAGCGACTCTTCTGCCGCGAGCGCCGTTCTCCTCCAGGTCGTCCTTCCAGTCCTGGATGGCTCGCTGGTGCGCCCGCAGTCTTGCCGCCGCGAGCATCCGTTCCCTGGTTCTCTCGTTGCACCCGCGGAGTTCCCTCGCGCGTTGGAACATGTGCGCCTCCACCTTCGCCAGCCGGTCGAACGGTAACGACCCGGCTAGGGCTAGCGCCGCCTCCTCGGAGATCGTGCGGTATCCGCGCACGATCCGGATCGCCGTCCGTCGCTGGAGTCTCCGCAGCATCCTGGCGTTCGGATGCCGTGCGGTCAGACCTTGCGACCAGACGGGTGCACCGTACAAGGCCATCGACCTTACAACCGAGGTGTAAAGTCTCCGGACCCTGTCCTCCGGCCCGCCGATGTTGGGCAGAATTCTGCCCAGCATGGTAGCCACGCCTTCCACCCTGGGCACCAGGGCGGTGAAGTGCGCCTCGAAGTTCATTCGCTCGTCGAGCGTCACTCCGAGGTACTTCAATGCCCTTCCCACCACGATACGGTCGTCGCCGATCCTTATCCACGACAGCGGCGGACGCCTCGTCCGCGGCAGGCCGTGGAACCAGATGGCCTCCGTTTTTGCCGTCCCGATGTTGAGTCCGAGTCGTCGGATACGACTCGTGACCGCGGCTACGCCCACCTCTGCTAGCCTGGTGGTTCTAGTCCAGTCCCGTCCACCGGCGATCAGCAAGGTGTCGTCAGCGTAGCAAGTTACGCGCACTCCCGGGGGTACGGCCGTTTGAAGCACCGCGTTGTACCCCACGTTCCAGAGTAAGGGTCCGAGCACTGACCCTTGTGGAACTCCGCGATCGATCACTCGTCGCCCGACCGCGCCACCACCGGTGGTGTACTCTACGGCTCTTCCGTCGAGATAGTTGGCGACTATCTGCCGTAGATATTCCGGCACTCGGTGACGTGCGAGGCCCTCTCGGATCCTCGCCCAGGGCAGCGAGTTGAACGCGTTGACTATGTCCAAGGACACCGCCAACGCCACTCCGCCCTGGCTCACCGCTGACCTCGCGTCCGCGATAACGCGCCCGATCGCGTCGATGGTTGACCGTCCTTTTCGGAAGCCGTACTGGCTGTCTTCTAGTTTGTTCCGTCTGTCGAAAATAACCATGATTTAGCGAAGATTTAGCTTAAATATTGATGTTTTAATGGATAACTAGCTACTTTCACTGCGATATACGTTATTTCGTTGAATTTTATCGTTTCATGACAACTTTGCAGGCACTCAACACTGATACTGACTGCACTGGCGTTATGGGATATCAAGCTACTCTCACTGCGAAACACGTTATTTCGATGAATTTCATTGTTTCATGAATGTTTCGTGAAATAACGATGATTTAGCGAAGATTTAGCTTAATTTTGGTGTTTTAATGAATATCTAGCTACTTTCACTGCGAAATACGTTATTTCGTTGAATTTCATCGTTTCATGAATGTTTCGTGAAATAACCATGATTTAGCGGAGATTTAGCTTAATTTTGATGTTTTCATAGATATCTTGCTACTTTCACTGCGAAACACGTTATTTCGTTGAATTTCATCGTTTCATGAATGTTTCGTGAAATAACCATTGTTTAGCGGAGATTTAGCGTAACTTTGATGTTTTCATAGATATCTTGCTACTTTCACTGCGAAACACGTTATTTCGTTGAATTTCATCGTTTCATGAATGTTTCGTGAAATAACCATGATCTGTGGTATCAGTGCAGTTTTTGATGTTTTAATGGATAACCAGCTATTTCCAAGGAAACTTTATTTAGTTGAATTTCATCGTTTCATGAATGTTTTGTGATAGTTGAATGTCATTTAGGAAAGTTTTAGCTTTATTTTGATGTTTTTAAAGATATCAATTTACTTTTTACTTGAAAAATATGCCATTCTGTTGAATTTTATTGTTTCATGAATATTTTTGTAATAGTCATGATTTTAGCAAAGTTTTAGCTTTACTTTATGTTTTCAAATATATCAATCTACTTTCACCGCGAAACACGTTATTCCGTTGAATTTCATCGTTTCATGAATGTTTCGTGAAATAATCAGGATTTAGCGGAGATTTAGCTTAATTTTGCTGTTTTCATAGATATCTAGCTATATTCACAGCAAAACACGTCACTTCGTTGAATTTCATGGTTTCATGAATGTTTCGTGAAATATCCATGATTTAGCGAAGAATTAGCTTAATTTTGATGTTTTAATGAATAACTAGCGACTTTCAATGCGAAACACGTTATTTCGTTGAATTTCATCGTTTCATGAATGTTTCGTGAAATAACCATGATTTAGCGAAGATTTAGATTAATTTGGATGTTTTCATAGATATCAAGCTACTTTAACTGTGAAACATGTTGTTTCGTTGAATTTCATCGTTTCATGAAGGTTTCTTGAAATAGCCATGATTTAGCGAAGATTTAGCTTAATTTTGATGTTTTAATGGATAACTAGATTCCTCCACTGCGAAACACGTTATTTAATTGAATTTCATCGTTTCATGAATGTTTCATGAAATAACCATGATTTAGCGAAGTTTTAGCTAAATTTTGATGTTTTCATAGATATCGACCTACTTTCACAGCGAAACAATATATTTCGTTGAATTTCATCGTTACATGAATGTTTCGTGAAATAACGTTGGTTTATCGGAGATTTAGCTTAATATTGATGGTTTCATAGATTTCAAGCTACTTTCACTGCGAAACACGTTGTTTCGTGAATTTCACTGTTTCATGTATGATTCGTGAAATAACCATGATTTAGCGAAGATTTAGCTTAATGTTGATGTTTTCGTAGATTTCAATCTGCTGTCATTGCGATACACGTTATTTCGTAGAGTTTCATCGTTTCATGAATGTTTCCTGAAATAACCATGATTTAGCGGAGATTTAGCTTAATTTTGCTGTTTTCATTGATATCTAGCTGAATTCACTGCAAAACACGTTATTTCGTTGAATTTCATGGTTTCATGAATGTTTCGTGAAATAACCATGATTTAGCGAAGATTTAGCTTAATTTTGATGTTTTCTGCTATTTCTAGCTACTTTCACTGCCAATCGCGTTATTTCGTTGAAATTCATTGCTTCAAGAATGTTTCGTGGAATAACCATGATTTAGCGGAGATTTAGCTTAATTTTGATGTTTTCGTAGTTATCGAGCTACTTTCACTGCGATACTCTTTATTTCGTTGAATTTCATCGTTTCATGAATGTTTCGTGAAATAACCATGATTAAGCGAAGATTTAGCTTAATTTTGATGTTTTCATAGATATCAAGCTACTTTCACTGCGAAACACGTTATTTCGATGCATTTCATCGATTCACGAATGTTTCGTGAACTAACCATGTTTTAGCGAAAAATTAGCTTAATTTTGATGTTATAATGGATAACTAGCGGCTTGCACTGTGAAACACGTAATTTAGTTGAATTTCATCATTTCATGAATGTTTCGTGAAATAACCATGATTTAGCGAAGTTTTATCATAATTTTGATGTTTTCATAGATATCAATCTACTTTCAGCGCGAAACACGTTTTATCGATGAATATCATCGATTCATGAATGTTTCTTGAAATAACCATGATTTAGCGAAGATTTAGCTTAATTCTGATGTTTTAATGGATAACTAGCTTCTTCGAATGCGAAACACGTTATTTAATAGAATTTCATCGTTCACGAATGTTTCGTGAAATAACCATGATTTAGCGGAGATTTAGCTTAATTTTGATGTTTTCTGCTATTTCCAGCTACTTTCACTGCCAATCGCGTTATTTCGTTGAAATTCATGGTTTCAGGAATGTTTCGTGGAATAACCATGATTTAGCGAAGATTTAGCTTAATTTTGATGTTTTCATAGATATCAAGCTACTTTCACTGCGAAACACGTTATTTCGATGAATTTCATCGTTTCATGATTGTTTCGTGAAATAACCATGATTTACAGAAGTTTTAGCTTAATTTTGATTTTTTCATATATATCAATCTACTTTCACCGTGAAACACGTTATTTCGTTGAATTTCATCGTTTCACGGATGTTTCTTGAAATAACCATGATTTAGCGAAGATTTAACTTAATTTTTATGTTTTCAAAGATATCAAGCTACTTTCACTTCAAAACACGATATTTCGATGAATTACATCGTTTCATGAATGTTTCGTGAAATAACCATGATTTGCGAAGATTTAGCTTAATTTTGATGTTTTAATGGATAACTAGCTATTTCCACAGCGAAAAACTTTATTTAGTTGAATTTCATCGTTTCATGAATGTTTCGTGAAATAACCATGATTTTAGGAAAGTTTTAGCTTAATTTTGATGTTTTCAAAGATATCTTTCTACTTTCGCCGCGAAACACGTTATTCAGTTGAATATCATCGTTTCATGAATGTTTCGTGAAATAACGATGATATAACGCAGATTCATCTTTATATTGATGATTTCATAGATATCAAGCTACTTTCACTGCGAAACACGTTGTATCGTTAAATTTCACTGTTTCATGTATTTTTCGTGAAATAACTATGATTTAGCGAAGATTTAGCTTAATTTTGATGTTTTCGTAGATATCAAGCTACTTTCACTGCCATGCACGTTATTTCGTTGATTTTCATCGTTTCATGTATGTTTCGTGAAATAAGCATGTTTTAGCGAAGATTTAGATTAATTTTGATGTTTTCATATATATCAAGCCACTTTCACTGCGAAACACGTAATTTCGTTGAATATCATCGTTTCATGAATGTTTCGTGAAATAACCATGTTTTAGCGAAGATTTAGTTTAATTTTGATGTATTACTGGATAACTAGCTACTTCCACTGCAAATCACGTTATTTCGATGAATTTCATCGTTTCATGAATGTTTCGTGAAATAACCATGATTTAGCGAAGATTTAGCTTAATTTTCATGTTTTCGCAGATATCAAGGTACTTTCACTGCGATAAACGTTATTTCGATGAATTTCATCGTATCATGTATGTTTCGTGAAATAACCAAGTTTTGGCGAAGATTTAGCTTAACTTTTATGTTTTCGTAGATATCAAGCTACTTTCACTGCCATACACGTTATTTCGTTGAATTTCATCGTTTCATGAATGTTTCGTGAAATAACCATGTTTTAGCGAAGATTTAGCTTAACTTTGACGTTTTCATAGATATCTAGCTACTTCCACTGCGAATCACGTTATTTCGATGAATTTCATCGTTTCATGAATGTTTCGTGAAATAAACATGATTTAGCGAAGATTTAGCTTAATTTTCATGTTTTCGCAGATATCAAGGTACTTTCACTGCGTTAAACGTTATTTCGATGAATTTCATCGTTACATGTATGTTTCGTGAAATAACCATGATTTAGCGAAGATTTAGCTTAATTTTGATGTTTTAATCGATAACTAGCTACTTTCACTGCGAAACAAGTTATTTCGTCGAATTTCATCGTTTCATGAATGTTTCGTGAAATAACCATGGTTTACCGAAGATTTAGCTTAATTTTGATGTTTTCATAGATATCAAGCTACTTTCACTACGAAACACGTTATTTCATTGAATTTCATCGTTTCATGTATTTTTCGTGAAATAACTATGATTTAGCGAAGATTTAGCTTAATTTTGATGTTTTAAGGAATAACTAGCAACTTTCACTGGAAACACGTTATTTAGTTGAATTTCATCGTTTCATGAATGTTTCGTGAAATAACCATGTTTAAGCGAAGATTTACCTTAATTTTGATGTTTCGTAGATTTCAAGCTACTTTCACTGCGAAACACGTTGTTTCGTTGAACTTCATCGTTTCATGAATGTTTCGCGAAATAACCATGATTTAGCGAAAATTTAGTTTAGTTTTGATGTTTTCATAGATATTGTACTACTATCACAGCGAAACACGATATTTCGTTGAATTTCACCGTTTCATGAATGTTTCGTGAAATAACGATGATTTAGCGGAGATTTAGCTTAATATTGATGGTTTCATAGATATCAAGCTACTTTCACTGCGAAACACGTTGTTTCGTGAATTTCACTGTTTCATGTATGTTTCGTGTATTAACCATGATTTAGCGAAGATTTAGCTTAATTTGATGTTCTCGTAGATATCAAGCTACTTTCACTGCGATACGCGTTATTTCGTTGAATATCATGGTTTCATGAATGTTTTGTGAAATAACCATGTTTTAGAGAAGATTTAGCTTAATTTTGATGTTTTCATAGATATCAAGTTACTTTCACTGCGAAACACGTTATTTCGATGAATTCCATCGTTTCATGAATGTTTCGTAAAATAACCATGATTTAGCGAAGATTTAGCTTAATATTGATGTTTTAATGGATAACTAGCTACTTTCACTGCGATACACGTTATTTCGTTGAATTTCATCGTTTCATGATTGTTTCGTGAAATAACCATGTTTTAGCGAAGATTTACCTTAATTTTGATGTTTGCATAGATATCATGCTACTTTCACTGCGAAACACGTAATTTCGATGAATTTCATCGTTTAATGAATGTTTCTTGAAATAACCATGATTTAGCGAAGATTTAGCTTAATTATCTTGTTTTCGTAGATTTCAAGCTACTTTCACTGCGAAACATGTTATTTCGTTGAATTTCATCGTTTCATGAATGTTTCGCGAAATAACCATGATTTAGCGAAAATTTAGCTTAATTTTCATGTTTTCGTAGATATCATTCTACTTTCACTTCGAAACACGTTATTTCGATGAATTTCATCGTTTCATGATTGTTTCGTGAAATAACCATAATTTACAGAAGTTTTAGCTTAATTTTGATTTTTTCATATATATCAATCTACTTTCACCGTGAAACACGTTATTTCGTTGAATTTCATCGTTTCACGAATGTTTCTTGAAATAACCATGATTTAGCGAAGATTTAGCTCAATTTTTATGTTTTCAAATATATCAAGCTACTTTCACTTCAAAACACGTTATTTCGATGAATTACATCGTTTCATGAATGTTTCGTGAAATAACCATGATTTGCGAAGATTTAGCTTAATTTTGATGTTTTAATGGATAACCAGCTATTTCCACAGCGAAAAACTTTATTTAGTTGAATTTCATCGTTTCATGAATGTTTCGTGAAATAACCATGATTTTAGGAAAGTTTTAGCTTAATTTTGATGTTTTCAAAGATATCAATCTACTTTCACCGCGAAAAACGTTATTCCGTTGAATTTAATCGTTTCATGAGTGTTTCGTGAAATAACCATGATTTAGCGGAGATTTAGCTTAATTTTGCTGTTTTCATAGATATCTATCTATATTCACTGCAAAACACGTTATTTCGTTGAATTTCATGGTTTCATGAATGTTTCGTGAAATAACCATGATTTAGCGAAGAATTAGCTTAATTTTGATGTTTTATTGAATAACTAGCGACTTTCAATGCGAAACACGTTATTTCGTTGAATTTCATCGTTTCATGAATGTTTCGTGAAATAACCATGATTTAACGAAGATTTAGATTAATTTGGATGTTTTCATAGATATCAAGGTACTTTAACTGTGAATCATGTTGTTTCGTTGAATTTCATCGTTTCAAGAATGTTTCTTGAAATAACCATGATTTAGCGAATATTTAGCTTAATTTTTATGTTTTAATGGATAACTAGATTCTTCCACTGCGAAACACGTTATTTAATTGAATTTCATCGTTTCATGAATGTTTCATGAAATAACCATGATTTAGCGAAGTTTTAGCTAAATTTTGATGTTTTCATAGATATCGACCTACTTTCACAGCAAAACAAGGTATTTCGTTGAATTTCATCGTTACATGAATGTTTCGTGAAATAACGTTGGTTTATCGGAGATTTAACTTAATATTGATGGTTTCATAGATATCAAGCTACTTTCACTGCGAAACACGTTGTTTCGTGAATTTCACTCTTTCATGTATGATCCGTGAAATAACCATGATTTAGCGAAGATTTAGCTTAATTTTGATGTTTTCGTAGATATCAATCTGCTGTCTTTGCGATACACGTTATTTCGTAGAGTTTCATCGTTTCATGAATGTTTCGTGAAATAACCAAGATTTAGCGGAGATTTAGCTTAATTTTGCTGTTTTCATTGATATCTAGCTATATTCCCTGCAAAACACGTTATTTCGATGAATTTCATGGTTTCATGAATGTTTCGTGAAATAACCATGATTTAGCGGAGATTTAGCTTAATTTTGATGTTTTCTGCTATTTCTAGCTACTTTCACTGCCAATCGCGTTATTTCGTTGAAATTCATGGCTTCAGGAATGTTTCGTGGAATAACCATGATTTAGCGGAGATTTAACTTAATTTTGATGTTTTCGTAGTTATCGAGCTACTTTCACTGCGATACACTTTATTTAGTTGAATTTCATCGTTTCATGAATGTTTCGTGAAATAACCATGATTAAGCGAAGATTTAGCTTAATTTTGATGTTTTCATAGATATCAAGCTACTTTCACTGCGAAACACGTTATTTCGATGCATTTCATCGATTCACGAATGTTTCGTGAACTAACCATGTTTTAGCGAAAAATTAGCTTAATTTTGATGTTTTAATGGATAACTAGCCGCTTGCAGTGCGAAACACGTTATTTAGTTGTATTTCATCGTTTCATGAATATTTCGTGAAATAACCATGTTTTAGCGAAGATATAGCTTAATTTTGATGTTTTCGTAGATATCATGCTACTTGCACTGCGAAACACGTTATTTCGTTGAATTTCATCGATTCATGAATCTTTCGTATAATAACCATGATTTAGCGGAGATTTAGCATAATTTTTATGTTAACATTGATATCATGCTACTTTCACTGCGAAACACGTTATTTCGTTGAATTTCATCGTATAATGAATGTTTCGTGATATAACCATCATTTAGCGAAGATTTAGCTTAATTTTGATGTTTTCACAGATTTCCAGCTACTTTCACTGCGAAACACGTTATTTCGTTGAATTTCATCTATTCATGAATGTTTCGTAAAATAACCATGATTTAGCGAAGATTTAGCTTAATTTTGATGATTCATATATGACAAACTACTTTAACTGCGAAACACGTTATTTCGTTGAATTTCATCGATTCATGAATGTTTCGTAAAATAACCATGATTAAGCGAAGATTTAGCTTAATTTTGATATTTTCATAGATATCAAGCTACTTTCAGCGCGAAACACGTTTTTTCGATGAATATCATCGTTTCATGAATGTTTCTTGAAATAACCATGATTTAGCGAAGTTTTAGCTTAATTCTGATGTTTTAATGGATTACTAGCTTCTTCCAATGCGAAACACGTTATTTAATAGAATTTCATCGTTTCATGAATGTTTCGTGAAATAACCAGGATTTAGCGGAGATTTAGCTTAATTTTGATGTTTTCTGCTATTTCCAGCTACTTCCACTGCCAATCGCGTTATTTCGTTGAAATTCATGGTTTCAGGAATGTTTCGTGGAATAACCGTTATTTAGCGAAGATTTAGCTTAATTTTTATGTTTTCAAAGATATCAAGCTACTTTCACTTCAAAACACGATATTTCGATGAATTACATCGTTTCATGAATGTTTCGTGAAATAACCATCATTTGCGATGATTTAGCTTAATTTTGATGTTTTAATGGATAACTAGCTATTTCCACAGCGAAAAACTTTATTTAGTTGAATTTCATCGTTTCATGAATGTTTCGTGAAATAACCATGATTTTAGGAAAGTTTTAGCTTAATTTTGATGTTTTCAAAGATATCAATCTACTTTCACCGCGAAACACGTTATTCCGTTGAATATCATCGTTTCATGAATGTTTCGTGAAATAACGATGATATAACGCAGATTTATCTTTATATTGATGATTTCATAGATATCAGGCTACTTTCACTGCGAAACACGTTGTATCGTTAAATTTCACTGTTTCATATATTTTTCGTGAAATAACTATGATTTAGCGAAGATTTAGCTTAATTTTGATGTTTTCGTAGATATCAAGCTACTTTCACTGCGATGCACGTTATTTCGTTGATTTTCATCGTTTCATGTATGTTTCGTGAAATAAGCATGTTTTAGTGAAGATTTAGCTTAATTTTGATGTTTTCATATATATCAAGCCACTTTCACTGCGAAACACGTAATTTCGTTGAATATCATCGTTTCATGAATGTTTCGTGAAATAACCATGTTTTAGCGAAGATTTAGTTTAATTTTGATGTATTACTGGATAACTAGCTACTTCCACTGCAAATCACGTTATTTCGATGAATTTCATCGTTTCATGAATGTTTCGTGAAATAACCATGATTTAGCGAAGATTTAGCTTAATTTTCATGTTTTCGCAGATATCAAGGTACTTTCACTGCGATAAACGTTATTTCGATGAATTTCATCGTATCATGTATGTTTCGTGAAATAACCAAGTTTTGGCGAAGATTTAGCTTAACTTTTATGTTTTCGTAGATATCAAGCTACTTTCACTGCCATACACGTTATTTCGTTGAATTTCATCGTTTCATGAATGTTTCGTGAAATAACCATGTTTTAGCGAAGATTTAGCTTAACTTTGACGTTTTCACAGATATCTAGCTACTTCCACTGCGAATCACGTTATTTCGATGAATTTCATCGTTTCAGTAATGTTTCGTGAAATAACCATGGTTTACCGAAGATTTAGCTTAACTTTCATGTTTTCGCAGATATCAAGGTACTTTCACTGCGTTAAACGTTATTTCGATGAATTTCATCGTTACATGTATGTTTCGTGAAATAACCATGATTTAGCGAAGATTTAGCTTAATTTTGATGTTTTAATCGATAACTAGCTACTTTCACTGCGAAACAAGTTATTTCGTCGAATTTCATCGTTTCTTGAATGTTTCATGAAATAACCATGGTTTACCGAAGATTTAGCTTAATTTTGATGTTTTCATAGATATCAAGCTACTTTCACTACGAAACACGTTATTTCATTGAATTTCATCGTTTCATGTATGTTTCGTGAATTAACCATGATTTAGCGATGAATTAGCTTAATTTTGATGTTTTAAGGAATAACTAGCGACTTTCACTGGAGACACGTTATTTAGTTGAATTTCATCATTTCATGAATGTTTCGTGAAATAACCATGTTTAAGCGAAGATTTACCTTAATTTTGATGTTTCGTAGATTTCAAGCTACTTTCACAGCGAAACACGATATTTCGTTGAATTTCACCGTTTCATGAATGTTTCGTGAAATAACGATGATTTAGCGGAGATTTAGCTTAATATTGATGGTTTCATAGATATCAAGCTACTTTCACTGCGAAACACGTTGTTTCGTGAATTTCACTGTTTCATGTATGTTTCGTGTAATAACCATGATTTAGCGAAGATTTAGCTTAATTTGATGTTCTCGTAGATATCAAGCTACTTTCACTGCGATACGCGTTATTTCGTTGAATATCATAGTTTCATGAATGTTTTGTGAAATAACCATGTTTTAGCGAAGATTTAGCTTAATTTTGATGTTTTCATAGATATCAAGTTAATTTCACTGCGAAACACGTTATTTCGATGAATTCCATCGTATCATGAATGTTTCGTAAAATAACCATGATTTAGCGAAGATTTAGCTTAATATTGATGTTTTAATGGATAACTAGCTACTTTCACTGCGATACACGTTATTTCGTTGAATTTCATCGTTTCATGAATGTTTCGTGAAATAACCATGATTTGCGAAGATTTAGCTTAATTTTGATGTTTTAATGGATAATTAGCTATTTCCACAGCGAAAAACTTTATTTAGTTGAATTTCATCGTTTCATGAATGTTTCGTGAAATAACCATGATTTTAGGAAAGTTTTAGCTTAATTTTGATGTTTTCAAAGATATCAATCTACTTCCACCGCGAAACACGTTATTCCGTTGAATATCATCGTTTCATGAATGTTTCGTGAAATAACGATGATATAACGCAGATTTATCTTTATATTGATGATTTCATAGATATCAAGCTACTTTCACTGCGAAACACGTTGTATCGTTAAATTTCACTGTTTCATGTATTTTTCGTGAAATAACTATGATTTAGCGAAGATTTAGCTTAATTTTGATGTTTTCGTAGATATCAAGCTACTTTCACTGCCATGCACGTTATTTCGTTGATTTTCATCGTTTCATGTATGTTTCGTGAAATAAGCATGTTTTAGCGAAGATTTAGATTAATTTTGATGTTTTCATATATATCAAGCCACTTTCACTGCGAAACACGTAATTTCGTTGAATATCATCGTTTCATGAATGTTTCGTGAAATAACCATGTTTTAGCGAAGATTTAGTTTAATTTTGATGTGTTACTGGATAACTAGCTACTTCCACTGCAAATCACGTTATTTCGATGAATTTCATCGTTTCATGAATGTTTCGTGAAATAACCATGATTTAGCGAAGATTTAGCTTAATTTTCATGTTTTCGCAGATATCAAGGTACTTTCACTGCGATAAACGTTATTTCGATGAATTTCATCGTTTCATGTATGTTTCGTGAAATAACCAAGTTTTGGCGAAGATTTAGCTTAACTTTTACGTTTTCGTAGATATCAAGCAACTTTCACTGCCATACACGTTATTTCGTTGAATTTCATCGTTTCACGAATGTTTCGTGAAATAACCATGTTTTAGCGAAAATTTAGCTTAACTTTGACGTTTTCACAGATATCTAGCTACTTCCACTGCGAATCACGTTATTTCGATGAATTTCATCGTTTCATGGATGTTTCGTGAAATAACCATGATTTAGCGAAGATTTAGCTTAATTTTCATGTTTTCGCAGATATCAAGGTACTTTCACTGCGTTAAACGTTATTTCGATGAATTTCATCGTTACATGTATGTTTCGTGAAATAACCATGATTTAGCGAAGATTTAGCTTAATTTTGATGTTTTAATCGATAACTAGCTACTTTCACTGCGAAACAAGTTATTTCGTCGAATTTCATCGTTTCATGAATGTTTCGTGAAATAACCATGGTTTACCGAAGATTTAGCTTAATTTTGATGTTTTCATAGATATCAAGCTACTTTCACTACGAAACACGTTATTTCATTGAATTTCATCGTTTCATGTATGTTTCGTGAATTAACCATGATTTAGCGAAGAATTAGCTTAATTTTGATGTTTTAAGGAATAACTAGCGACTTTCACTGGAAACACGTTATTTAGTTGAATTTCATCATTTCATGAATGTTTCGTGAAATAACCATGTTTAAGCGAAGATTTACCTTAATTTTGATGTTTCGTAGATTTCAAGCTACTTTCACTGCGAAACACGTTGTTTCCCTGAACTTCATCGTTTCATGAATGTTTCGCGAAATAACCATGATTTAGCGAAAATTTAGTTTAGTTTTGATGTTTTCATAGATATTGTACTACTATCACAGCGAAACACGATATTTCGTTGAATTTCACCGTTTCATGAATGTTTCGTGAAATAACGATGATTTAGCGGAGATTTAGCTTAATATTGATGGTTTCATAGATATCAAGCTACTTTCACTGCGAAACACGTTGTTTCGTGTATTTCACTGTTTCACGTATGTTTCGTGTAATAACCATGATTTAGCGAAGATTTAGCTTAACTTGATGTTCTCGTAGATATCAAGCTACTTTCACTGCGATACGCGTTATTTCGTTGAATATCTTGGTTTCATGAATGTTTTGCGAAATAACCATGTTTTAGCGAAGATTTAGCTTAATATTGATGTTTTCATAGATATCAAGTTAATTTCACTGCGAAACACGTTATTTCGATGAATTCCATCGTTTCATGAATGTTTCGTAAAATAACCATGATTTAGCGAAGATTTAGCTTAATATTGATGTTTTAATGGATAACTAGCTACTTTCACTGCGATACACGTTATTTCGTTGAATTTCATCGTTTCATGAATGTTTCGTGAAATAACCATTTTTTAGCGAAGATTTACCTTAATTTTGATGTTTTCGTAGATATCAATCTACTTTCACTTCGAATCACGTTATTTCGATGAATTTCATCGTTTCATGATTGTTTCGTGAAATAACCATGATTTACAGAAGTTTTAGCTTAATTTTGAAATTTTCATATATATCAATCTACTTTCACCGTGAAACACGTTATTTCGTTGAATTTCATCGTTTCACGAATGTTTCTTGAAATAACCATGATTTAGCGAAGATTTAGCTTAATTTTTATGTTTTCAAAGATATCAAGCTACTTACACTTCAAAACACGTTATTTCGATGAATTACATCGTTTCATGAATGTTTCGTGAAATAACCATGATTTGCGAAGATTTAGCTTAATTTTGATGTTTTAATGGATAACCAGCTATTTCCACAGCGAAAAACTTTATTTAGTTGAATTTCATCGTTTCATGAATGTTTCGTGAAATAACCATGATTTTAGGAAAGTTTTAGCTTAATTTTGATGTTTTCAAAGATATCAATCTACTTTCACCGCGAAACACGTTATTCCGTTGAATTTCATCGTTTCATGAATGTTTCGTGAAAAAACCATGTATTAGCGAAGATTTAGTTTAATTTTGATGTATTACTGGATAACTAGCTACTTCCACTGCGAATCACGTTATTTCGATGAATTTCATCGTTTCATGAATGTTTCGTGAAATAACCATGATTTAGCGAAGATTTAGCTTAATTTTCATGTTTTCGCAGATATCAAGGTCCTTTCACTGCGATAAACGTTATTTCGATGAATTTCATCGTTTCATGTATGTTTCGTGAAATAACCAAGTTTTGGCGATGATTTAGCTTAACTTTTATGTTTTCGTAGATATCAAGCTACTTTCACTGCCATACACGTTATTTCGTTGAATTTCATCGTTTCATGAATGTTTCGTGAAATAACCATGTTTTCGCGAAGATTTAGCTTAACTTTGACGTTTTCATAGATATCTAGCTACTTCCACTGCGAATCACGTTATTTCGATGAATTTCATCGTTTCATGAATGTTTCGTGAAATAACCATGATTTAGCGAAGGTTTAGCTTAATTTTCATGTTTTCGTAGATATCAAGGTACTTTCACTGCTATAAACGTTATTTCGATAAATTTCATCGTTTCATGTATGTTTCGTGAAATAACCAAGTTTTGGCGAAGATTTAGCTTAACTTTTATGTTTTCGTAGATATCAAGCTACTTTCACTGCGAAACATGTTATTTCGTTGAATTTCATCGTTTCATGAATGTTTCGCGAAATAACCATGATTTAGCGAAAATTTAGCTTAATTTTCATGATTTCGTAGATATCAATCTACTTTCACTACGAAACACGTTATTTCATTGAATTCCATCGTTTCATGAATGTTTCGTGGAATAACCACGATTTAGCGAAGATTTAGCTTAATTTTGATGTTTTAATGGATAACTAGCTACTTTCACTGCGAAACACGTTATTTCGTCGAATTTCATCGTTTCTTGAATGTTTCGGAAATAACCATGGTTTACCGAAGATTTAGCTTAATCTTGATGTTTTCATAGATATCAAGCTACATTCACTACGAAACACGTTATTTCATTGAATTTCATCGTTTCATGTATGTTTCGTGAATTAACCATGATTTAGCGAAGAATTAGCTTAATTTTGATGTTTTAATGGATAACTAGCTACTTTCACTGCGAAACACGTTTTTTCGATGAATTTCATCGTTTCATGAATGTTTCGTAAAATAACCATGATTTAGCGAAGATTTAGCTTAATATTGATGTTTTAATGGATAACTAGATACTTTCACTGCGATACACGTTATTTCGTTGAATTTCATCGTTTCATGAATGTTTCGTGAAATAACCATTATTTAGCGAAGATTTAGCCTAAATTTCATGTTTTCGAAGATATCAAGCAACTTTAACTGCGAAAAACGTTATTTCGTTGAATTTCATCGTTTCATGAATGTTTCGTGAAATAACCATGATTTAGCGAAGATTTAGCTTAATTTTGATGTTTTAATGGATAACAAGCTACTTTCTCTGCGAAACATGTTGTTTCGTTGAATTTCATCGGTTCATGAATGTTTCGCGAAATAACCATGATTTAGCGAAACTTTAGCTTAATTTTCATGTTCTCGTAGAGATCAATCTACTTTCACTACGAAACACGTTATTTCATTGAATTCCATCGTTTCATGTATTTTTCGTGAAATAACTATGATTTAGCGAAGATTTAGCTTAATTTTGATGTTTTCGTAGATATCAAGCTACTTTCACTGCCATGCACGTTATTTCGTTGATTTTCATCGTTTCATGTATGTTTCGTGAAATAATCATGTTTTAGCGAAGATTTAGCTTAATTTTGATGTTTTCATATATATCAAGCCACTTTCACTGCGAAACACGTAATTTCGTTGAATATCATCGTTTCATGAATGTTTCGTGAAATAACCATGTTTTAGCGAAGATTTAGTTTAATTTTGATGTATTACTGGATAACTAGCTACTTCCACTGCAAATCACGTTATTTCGAAGAATTTCATCGTTTCATGAATGTTTCGTGAAATAACCATGGTTTAGCGAAGATTTAGCTTAATTTTCATGTTTTCGCAGATATCAAGGTACTTTCACTGCGATAAACGTTATTTCGATGAATTTCATCGTATCATGTATGTTTCGTGAAATAACCAAGTTTTGGCGAAGATTTAGCTTAACTTTTATGTTTTCGTAGATATCAAGCTACTTTCACTGCCATACACGTTATTTCGTTGAATTTCATCGTTTCATGATGTTTCGTGAAATAACCATGTTTTAGCGAAGATTTAGCTTAATTTTGATGTTTTCGTAGATATCAAGCTACTTTCACTTCGAAACACGTTATTTCGATGAATTTCATCGTTTCATGATTGTTTCGTGAAATAACCATGATTTACAGAAGTTTTAGCTTAATTTTGATTTTTTCATATATATCAATCTACTTTCACCGTGAAACACGTTATTTCGTTGAATTTCATCGTTTCACGAATGTTTCTTGAAATAACCATGATTTAGCGAAGATTTAGCTTAATTTTGATGTTTTCAAAGATATCAAGCTACTTTCACTTCAAAACACGTTTTTTCGATGAATTACATCGTTTCATGAATGTTTCGTGAAATAACCATGATTTGCGAAGATTTAGCTTAATTTTGATGTTTTAATGGATAACCAGCTATTTCCACATCGAAAAACTTTATTTAGTTGAATTTCATCGTTTCATGAATGTTTCGTGAAATAACCATGATTTTAGGAAAGTTTTAGCTTAATTTGGATGTTTTCAAAGATATCAATCTACTTTCACCGCGAAACACGTTATTCCGTTGAATTTCATCGTTTCATGAATGTTTCGTGAAAAAACCATGTATTAGCGAAGATTTAGTTTAATTTTGATGTATTACTGGATAACTAGCTACTTCCACTGCGAATCACGTTATTTCGATGAATTTCATCGTTTCATGAATGTTTCGTGAAATAACCATGATTTAGCGAAGATTTAGCTTAATTTTCATGTTTTCGCAGATATCAAGGTACTTTCACTGCGTTAAACGTTATTTCGATGAATTTCATCGTTACATGTATGTTTCGTGAAATAACCATGATTTAGCGAAGATTTAGCTTAATTTTGATGTTTTAATCGATAACTAGCTACTTTCACTGCGAAACAAGTTATTTCGTCGAATTTCATCGTTTCTTGAATGTTTCGTGAAATAACCATGGTTTACCGAAGATTTAGCTTAATTTTGATGTTTTCATAGATATCAAGCTACTTTCACTACGAAACACGTTATTTCATTGAATTTCATCGTTTCATGTATGTTTCGTGAATTAACCATGATTTAGCGAAGAATTAGCTTAATTTTGATGTTTTAAGGAATAACTAGCGACTTTCACTGGAAACACGTTATTTAGTTGAATTTCATCATTTCATGAATGTTTCGTGAAATAACCATGTTTAAGCGAAGATTTACCTTAATTTTGATGTTTCGTAGATTTCAAGCTACTTTCACTGCGAAACACGTTGTTTCGCTGAACTTCATCGTTTCATGAATGTTTCGCGAAATAACCATGATTTAGCGAAAATTTAGTTTTGTTTTGAAGTTTTCATAGATATTGTACTACTATCACAGCGAAACACGATATTTCGTTGAATTTCAACGTTTCATGAATGTTTCGTGAAATAACCATGATTTAGCGAAGATTTAGCTTAATTTTGATGTTTTCATAGATATCAAGCTACTTTCACTGCGAAACACGTTTTTTCGATGAATTACATCGTTTCATGAATGTTTCGTGAAATAACCATGATTTAGCGAAGATTTAGCTTAATTTTGATGTTTTAATGGATAACCAGCTACTTCCACAGCGAAACACGTTATTTCGTTGAATTTCATCGTTTCATGAATGTTTCGTGAAATAACCATGTTTTAGCGAAGATTTAGCTTAATTTTGATGTTTTCAAAGATATCAATCTACTTTCACCGCGAAACACGTTATTCCGTTGAATTTCATCGTTTCATGAATGTTTCGTGAAAAAACCATGTATTAGCGAAGATTTAGTTTAATTTTGATGTATTACTGGATAACTAGCTACTTCCACTGCGAATCACGTTATTTCGATGAATTTCATCGTTTCATGAATGTTTCGTGAAATAACCATGATTTAGCGAAGATTTAGCTTAATTTTGATGTTTTCATAGATATCAAGTTAATTTCACTGCGAAACACGTTATTTCGATGAATTCCATCGTTTCATGAATGTTTCGTAAAATAACCATGATTTAGCGAAGATTTAGCTTAATATTGATGTTTTAATGGATAACTAGCTACTTTCACTGCGATACACGTTATTTCGTTGAATTTCATCGTTTCATGAATGTTTCGTGAAATAACCATTTTTTAGCGAAGATTTACCTTAATTTTGATGTTTTCGTAGATATCAATCTACTTTCACTTCGAATCACGTTATTTCGATGAATTTCATCGTTTCATGATTGTTTCGTGAAATAACCATGATTTACAGAAGTTTTAGCTTAATTTTGAAATTTTCATATATATCAATCTACTTTCACCGTGAAACACGTTATTTCGTTGAATTTCATCGTTTCACGAATGTTTCTTGAAATAACCATGATTTAGCGAAGATTTAGCTTAATTTTTATGTTTTCAAAGATATCAAGCTACTTACACTTCAAAACACGTTATTTCGATGAATTACATCGTTTCATGAATGTTTCGTGAAATAACCATGATTTGCGAAGATTTAGCTTAATTTTGATGTTTTAATGGATAACCAGCTATTTCCACAGCGAAAAACTTTATTTAGTTGAATTTCATCGTTTCATGAATGTTTCGTGAAATAACCATGATTTTAGGAAAGTTTTAGCTTAATTTTGATGTTTTCAAAGATATCAATCTACTTTCACCGCGAAACACGTTATTCCGTTGAATTTCATCGTTTCATGAATGTTTCGTGAAAAAACCATGTATTAGCGAAGATTTAGTTTAATTTTGATGTATTACTGGATAACTAGCTACTTCCACTGCGAATCACGTTATTTCGATGAATTTCATCGTTTCATGAATGTTTCGTGAAATAACCATGATTTAGCGAAGATTTAGCTTAATTTTCATGTTTTCGCAGATATCAAGGTCCTTTCACTGCGATAAACGTTATTTCGATGAATTTCATCGTTTCATGTATGTTTCGTGAAATAACCAAGTTTTGGCGATGATTTAGCTTAACTTTTATGTTTTCGTAGATATCAAGCTACTTTCACTGCCATACACGTTATTTCGTTGAATTTCATCGTTTCATGAATGTTTCGTGAAATAACCATGTTTTCGCGAAGATTTAGCTTAACTTTGACGTTTTCATAGATATCTAGCTACTTCCACTGCGAATCACGTTATTTCGATGAATTTCATCGTTTCATGAATGTTTCGTGAAATAACCATGATTTAGCGAAGGTTTAGCTTAATTTTCATGTTTTCGTAGATATCAAGGTACTTTCACTGCTATAAACGTTATTTCGATAAATTTCATCGTTTCATGTATGTTTCGTGAAATAACCAAGTTTTGGCGAAGATTTAGCTTAACTTTTATGTTTTCGTAGATATCAAGCTACTTTCACTGCGAAACATGTTATTTCGTTGAATTTCATCGTTTCATGAATGTTTCGCGAAATAACCATGATTTAGCGAAAATTTAGCTTAATTTTCATGATTTCGTAGATATCAATCTACTTTCACTACGAAACACGTTATTTCATTGAATTCCATCGTTTCATGAATGTTTCGTGGAATAACCACGATTTAGCGAAGATTTAGCTTAATTTTGATGTTTTAATGGATAACTAGCTACTTTCACTGCGAAACACGTTATTTCGTCGAATTTCATCGTTTCTTGAATGTTTCGGAAATAACCATGGTTTACCGAAGATTTAGCTTAATCTTGATGTTTTCATAGATATCAAGCTACATTCACTACGAAACACGTTATTTCATTGAATTTCATCGTTTCATGTATGTTTCGTGAATTAACCATGATTTAGCGAAGAATTAGCTTAATTTTGATGTTTTAATGGATAACTAGCTACTTTCACTGCGAAACACGTTATTTCGATGAATTTCATCGTTTCATGAATGTTTCGTAAAATAACCATGATTTAGCGAAGATTTAGCTTAATATTGATGTTTTAATGGATAACTAGATACTTTCACTGCGATACACGTTATTTCGTTGAATTTCATCGTTTCATGAATGTTTCGTGAAATAACCATTATTTAGCGAAGATTTAACCTAATTTTTATGTTTTCGTTGATATCTAGCAACTTTCACTGCGAAAAACGTTATTTCGTTGAATTTCATCGTTTCATGAATGTTTCGTGAAATAACCATGATTTAGCGAAGATTTAGCTTAATTTTGATGTTTTAATGGATAACAAGCTACTTTCTCTGCGAAACATGTTGTTTCGTTGAATTTCATCGGTTCATGAATGTTTCGCGAAATAACCATGATTTAGCGAAACTTTAGCTTAATTTTCATGTTCTCGTAGAGATCAATCTACTTTCACTACGAAACACGTTATTTCATTGAATTCCATCGTTTCATGTATTTTTCGTGAAATAACTATGATTTAGCGAAGATTTAGCTTAATTTTGATGTTTTCGTAGATATCAAGCTACTTTCACTGCCATGCACGTTATTTCGTTGATTTTCATCGTTTCATGTATGTTTCGTGAAATAATCATGTTTTAGCGAAGATTTAGCTTAATTTTGATGTTTTCATATATATCAAGCCACTTTCACTGCGAAACACGTAATTTCGTTGAATATCATCGTTTCATGAATGTTTCGTGAAATAACCATGTTTTAGCGAAGATTTAGTTTAATTTTGATGTATTACTGGATAACTAGCTACTTCCACTGCAAATCACGTTATTTCGAAGAATTTCATCGTTTCATGAATGTTTCGTGAAATAACCATGGTTTAGCGAAGATTTAGCTTAATTTTCATGTTTTCGCAGATATCAAGGTACTTTCACTGCGATAAACGTTATTTCGATGAATTTCATCGTATCATGTATGTTTCGTGAAATAACCAAGTTTTGGCGAAGATTTAGCTTAACTTTTATGTTTTCGTAGATATCAAGCTACTTTCACTGCCATACACGTTATTTCGTTGAATTTCATCGTTTCATGAATGTTTCGTGAAATAACCATGTTTTAGCGAAGATTTAGCTTAACTTTGACGTTTTCATAGATATCTAGCTACTTCCACTGCGAATCACGTTATTTCGATGAATTTCATCGTTTCATGAATGTTTCGTGAAATAACCATGATGTAGCGAAGATTTAGCTTAATTTTCATGTTTTCGCAGATATCAAGGTACTTTCACTGCGTTAAACGTTATTTCGATGAATTTCATCGTTACATGTTTGTTTCGTGAAATAACCATGATTTAGCGAAGATTTAGCTTAATTTTGATGTTTTAATCGATAACTAGCTACTTTCACTGCGAAACAAGTTATTTCGTCGAATTTCATCGTTTCTTGAATGTTTCGTGAAATAACCATGGTTTACCGAAGATTTAGCTTAATTTTGATGTTTTCATAGATATCAAGCTACTTTCACTACGAAACACGTTATTTCATTGAATTTCATCGTTTCATGTATGTTTCGTGAATTAACCATGATTTAGCGAAGAATTAGCTTAATTTTGATGTTTTAAGGAATAACTAGCGACTTTCACTGGAAACACGTTATTTAGTTGAATTTCATCATTTCATGAATGTTTCGTGAAATAACCATGTTTAAGCGAAGATTTACCTTAATTTTGATGTTTCGTAGATTTCAAGCTACTTTCACTGCGAAACACGTTGTTTCGCTGAACTTCATCGTTTCATGAATGTTTCGCGAAATAACCATGATTTAGCGAAAATTTAGTTTTGTTTTGATGTTTTCATAGATATTGTACTACTATCACAGCGAAACACGATATTTCGTTGAATTTCAACGTTTCATGAATGTTTCGTGAAATAACGATGATTTAGCGGAGATTTAGCTTAATATTGATGGATTCATAGATATCAAGCTACTTTCACTGCGAAACACGTTGTTTCGTGAATTTCACTGTTTCATGTATGTTTCGTGTAATAACCATGATTTAGCGAAGATTTAGCTTAATTTGATGTTCTCGTAGATATCAAGCTACTTTCACTGCGATACGCGTTATTTCGTTGAATATCATGGTTTCATGAATGTTTTGCGAAATAACCATGTTTTAGCGAAGATTTAGCTTAATTTTGATGTTTTCATAGATATCAATTTAATTTCACTGCGAAACACGTTATTTCGATGAATTCCATCGTTTCATGAATGTTTCGTAAAATAACCATGATTTAGCGAAGATTTAGCTTAATATTGATGTTTTAATGGATAACTAGCTACTTTCACTGCGATACACGTTATTTCGTTGAATTTCATCGTTTCATGAATGTTTCGTGAAATAACCATTTTTTAGCGAAGATTTACCTTAATTTTGATGTTTTCGTAGATATCAATCTACTTTCACTTCGAATCACGTTATTTCGATGAATTTCATCGTTTCATGATTGTTTCGTGAAATAACCATGATTTACAGAAGTTTTAGCTTAATTTTGAAATTTTCATATATATCAATCTACTTTCACCGTGAAACACGTTATTTCGTTGAATTTCATCGTTTCACGAATGTTTCTTGAAATAACCATGATTTAGCGAAGATTTAGCTTAATTTTTATGTTTTCAAAGATATCAAGCTACTTACACTTCAAAACACGTTATTTCGATGAATTACATCGTTTCATGAATGTTTCGTGAAATAACCATGATTTGCGAAGATTTAGCTTAATTTTGATGTTTTAATGGATAACCAGCTATTTCCACAGCGAAAAACTTTATTTAGTTGAATTTCATCGTTTCATGAATGTTTCGTGAAATAACCATGATTTTAGGAAAGTTTTAGCTTAATTTTGATGTTTTCAAAGATATCAATCTACTTTCACCGCGAAACACGTTATTCCGTTGAATTTCATCGTTTCATGAATGTTTCGTGAAAAAACCATGTATTAGCGAAGATTTAGTTTAATTTTGATGTATTACTGGATAACTAGGTACTTCCACTGCGAATCACGTTATTTCGATGAATTTCATCGTTTCATTAATGTTTCGTGAAATAACCATGATTTAGCGAAGATTTAGCTTAATTTTCATGTTTTCGCAGATATCAAGGTACTTTCACTGCGTTAAACGTTATTTCGATGAATTTCATCGTTACATGTATGTTTCGTGAAATAACCATGATTTAGCGAAGATTTAGCTTAATTTTGATGTTTTAATCGATAACTAGCTACTTTCACTGCGAAACAAGTTATTTCGTCGAATTTCATCGTTTCTTGAATGTTTCGTGAAATAACCATGGTTTACCGAAGATTTAGCTTAATTTTGATGTTTTCATAGATATCAAGCTACTTTCACTACGAAACACGTTATTTCATTGAATTTCATCGTTTCATGTATGTTTCGTGAATTAACCATGATTTAGCGAAGAATTAGCTTAATTTTGATGTTTTAAGGAATAACTAGCGACTTTCACTGGAAACACGTTATTTAGTTGAATTTCATCATTTCATGAATGTTTCGTGAAATAACCATGTTTAAGCGAAGATTTACCTTAATTTTGATGTTTCGTAGATTTCAAGCTACTTTCACTGCGAAACACGTTGTTTCGCTGAACTTCATCGTTTCATGAATGTTTCGCGAAATAACCATGATTTAGCGAAAATTTAGTTTTGTTTTGAAGTTTTCATAGATATTGTACTACTATCACAGCGAAACACGATATTTCGTTGAATTTCAACGTTTCATGAATGTTTCGTGAAATAACCATGATTTAGCGAAGATTTAGCTTAATTTTGATGTTTTCATAGATATCAAGTTAATTTCACTGCGAAACACGTTTTTTCGATGAATTCCATCGTTTCATGAATGTTTCGTAAAATAACCTTGATTTAGCGAAGATTTAGTTTAATTTTGATGTATTACTGGATAACTAGCTACTTCCACTGCGAATCACGTTATTTCGATGAATTTCATCGTTTCATGAATGTTTCGTGAAATAACCATGTTTTAGCGAAGATCTACCTTAATTTTGGATGTTTTCAAAGATATCAATCTACTTTCACCGCGAAACACGTTATTCCGTTGAATTTCATCGTTTCATGAATGTTTCGTGAAAAAACCATGTATTAGCGAAGATTTAGTTTAATTTTGATGTATTACTGGATAACTAGCTACTTCCACTGCGAATCACGTTATTTCGATGAATTTCATCGTTTCATGAATGTTTCGTGAAATAACCATGATTTAGCGAAGATTTAGCTTAATTTTGATGTTTTCATAGATATCAAGTTAATTTCACTGCGAAACACGTTATTTCGATGAATTCCATCGTTTCATGAATGTTTCGTAAAATAACCATGATTTAGCGAAGGTTTAGCTTAATTTTCATGTTTTCGTAGATATCAAGGTACTTTCACTGCGATAAACGTTATTTCGATAAATTTCAACGTTTCATGTATGTTTCGTGAAATAACCAAGTTTTGGCGAAGATTTAGTTTAATTTTGACGTTTTCATGGATGTCCAACTACTTACACTGCGAAAAACGTTATTTCGTTGAATTTCATTGTTTCATGAATGTTTCTTGAAATAACAATGATTTAGCGAAGATTTAGCTTAACTTTTATGTTTTCGGAGATATCAAGCTACTTTCACTGCGAAACATGTTATTTCGTTGAATTTCATCGTTTCATGAATGTTTCGCGAAATAACCATGATTTAGCGAAAATTTAGCTTAATTTTCATGTTTTCGTAGATATCAATCTACTTTCACTACGAAACACGTTATTTCGTTGAATATCATCGTTTCATGAATGTTTCGTGATATAACCATGATTTATCGAAGATTTAGTTTAATTTTGACGTTTTCATGGATGTCCAACTACTTACACTGCGAAAAACGTTATTTCGTTGAATTTCATCGTTTCATGAACGTTTCGTGAAATAACCATCGTAAGCAAAGATTTAGCCTAATTTTCATGTTTTCGAAGATATCAAGCAACTTTCACTGCGAAACACGTTATTTCGTTGAATTTCATCGTTTCATGAATGTTTCGTGGAATAACCACGATTTAGCGAAGATTTAGCTTAATTTTGATGTTTTAATGGATAACTAGCTGCTTTCACTGCGAAACACGTTATTTCGTCGAATTTCATCGTTTCTTGAATGTTTCGGAAATAACCATGGTTTACCGAAGATTTAGCTTAATTTTGATGTTTTCATAGATATCAAGCTACATTCACTACGAAACACGTTATTTCATTGAATTTCATCGTTTCATGTATGTTTCGTGAATTAACCATGATTTAGCGAAGAATTAGCTTAATTTTGATGTTTTAATGGATAACTAGCTACTTTCACTGCGAAACACGTTATTTCGTCGAATTTCATCGTTTCTTGAATGTTTCGGAAATAACCATGGTTTACCGAAGATTTAGCTTAATTTTGATGTTTTCATAGATATCAAGCTACTTTCACTGCGAAACACGTTGTTTCGTGAATTTCACTGTTTCATGTATGTTTCGTGAATTAACCATGATTTAGCGAAGATTTAGCTTAGTTTGATGTTCTCGTAGATATCAAGCTACTTTCACTGCGATACGCGTTATTTCGTTGAATATCATGGTATCATGAATGTTTTGTGAAATAACCAAGTTTTAGCGAAGATTAAGCTTAATCTTGATGTTTTCATAGATATCAAGTTAATTTCACTGCGAAATACGTTATTTCGATGAATTTCCTCGTTTCATGAATGTTTCGTGAAATAACCATGATTTGCGTAGATTTAGCTTAATTTTGATGTTTTTATGGATAACCAGCTATTTCCACAGCGAAAAACTTTATTTAGTTGAATTTCATCGTTTCATGAATATTTCGTGAAATAACCATGATTTTAGGAAAGTTTTAGCTTAATTTTGATGTTTTCAAAGATATCAATCTACTTTCACCGCGAAACACGTTATTCCGTTGAATTTCATCGTTTCATGAATGTTTCGTGAAAAAACCATGTATTAGCGAAGATTTATTTTAATTTTGATGTATTACTGGATAACTAGCTACTTCCACTGCGAATCACGTTATTTCGATGAATTTCATCGTTTCATGAATGTTTCGTGAAATAACCATGATTTAGCGAAGATTTAGCTTAATTTTGATGTTTTCATAGATATCAAGTTAATTTCACTGCGAAACACGTTATTTCGATGAATTCCATCGTTTCATGAATGTTTCGTAAAATAACCATGATTTAGCGAAGATTTAGCTTAATATTGATGTTTTAATGGATAACTAGCTACTTTCACTGCGATACACGTTATTTCGTTGAATTTCATCGTTTCATGAATGTTTCGTGAAATAACCATTTTTTAGCGAAGATTTACCTTAATTTTGATGTTTTCGTAGATATCAATCTACTTTCACTTCGAATCACGTTATTTCGATGAATTTCATCGTTTCATGATTGTTTCGTGAAATAACCATGATTTACAGAAGTTTTAGCTTAATTTTGAAATTTTCATATATATCAATCTACTTTCACCGTGAAACACGTTATTTCGTTGAATTTCATCGTTTCACGAATGTTTCTTGAAATAACCATGATTTAGCGAAGATTTAGCTTAATTTTTATGTTTTCAAAGATATCAAGCTACTTACACTTCAAAACACGTTATTTCGATGAATTACATCGTTTCATGAATGTTTCGTGAAATAACCATGATTTGCGAAGATTTAGCTTAATTTTGATGTTTTAATGGATAACCAGCTATTTCCACAGCGAAAAACTTTATTTAGTTGAATTTCATCGTTTCATGAATGTTTCGTGAAATAACCATGATTTTAGGAAAGTTTTTCCTTAATTTTGATGTTTTCAAAGATATCAATCTACTTTCACCCCGAAACACGTTATTCCGTTGAATTTCATCGTTTCATGAATGTTTCGTGAAAAAACCATGTATTAGCGAAGATTTAGTTTAATTTTGATGTATTACTGGATAACTAGCTACTTCCACTGCGAATCACGTTATTTCGATGAATTTCATCGTTTCATGAACGTTTCGTGAAATAACCATGATTTAGCGAAGATTTAGCTTAATTTCCATGTTTTCGCAGATATCAAGGTACTTTCACTGCGATTAACGTTATTTCGATGAATTTCATCGTTTCATGTATGTTTCGTGAAATAACCAAGTTTTGGCGAAGATTTAGCTTAACTTTTATGTTTTCGTAGATATCAAGCTACTTTCACTGCCATACACGTTATTTCGTTGAATTGCATCGTTTCATGAATGTTTCGTGAAATAACCATGTTTTAGCGAAGATTTAGCTTAACTTTGACGTTTTCATAGATATCTAGCTACTTCCACTGCGAATCACGTTATTTCGATGAATTTCATCGTTTCATGAATGTTTCGTGAAATAACCATGATTTAGCGAAGGTTTAGCTTAATTTTCATGTTTTCGTAGATATCAAGGTACTTTCACTGCGATAAACGTTATTTCGATAAATTTCATCGTTTCATGTATGTTTCGTGAAATAACCAAGTTTTGGCGAAGATTTAGTTTAATTTTGACGTTTTCATGGATGTCCAACTACTTACACTGCGAAAAACGTTATTTCGTTGAATTTCTTTGTTTCATTAATGTTTCTTGAAATAACAATGATTTAGCGAAGATTTAGCTTAACTTTTATGTTTTCGTAGATATCAAGCTACTTTCACTGCGAAACATGTTATTTCGTTGAATTTCATCGTTTCATGAATGTTTCGCGAAATAACCATGATTTAGCGAAAATTTAGCTTAATTTTCATGTTTTCGTAGATATCAATCTACTTTCACTACGAAACACGTTATTTCGTTGAATATCATCGTTTCATGAATGTTTCGTGATATAACCATGATTTATCGAAGATTTAGTTTAATTTTGACGTTTTCATGGATGTCCAACTACTTACACTGCGAAAAACGTTATTTCGTTGAATTTCATCGTTTCATGAACGTTTCGTGAAATAACCATCGTAAGCAAAGATTTAGCCTAATTTTCATGTTTTCGAAGATATCAAGCAACTTTCACTGCGAAACACGTTATTTCGTTGAATTTCATCGTTTCATGAATGTTTCGTGGAATAACCACGATTTAGCGAAGATTTAGCTTAATTTTGATGTTTTAATGGATAACTAGCTGCTTTCACTGCGAAACACGTTATTTCGTCGAATTTCATCGTTTCTTGAATGTTTCGGAAATAACCATGGTTTACCGAAGATTTAGCTTAATTTTGATGTTTTCATAGATATCAAGCTACATTCACTACGAAACACGTTATTTCATTGAATTTCATCGTTTCATGTATGTTTCGTGAATTAACCATGATTTAGCGAAGAATTAGCTTAATTTTGATGTTTTAATGGATAACTAGCTACTTTCACTGCGAAACACGTTATTTCGTCGAATTTCATCGTTTCTTGAATGTTTCGGAAATAACCATGGTTTACCGAAGATTTAGCTTAATTTTGATGTTTTCATAGATATCAAGCTACTTTCACTGCGAAACACGTTGTTTCGTGAATTTCACTGTTTCATGTATGTTTCGTGAATTAACCATGATTTAGCGAAGATTTAGCTTAGTTTGATGTTCTCGTAGATATCAAGCTACTTTCACTGCGATACGCGTTATTTCGTTGAATATCATGGTATCATGAATGTTTTGTGAAATAACCAAGTTTTAGCGAAGATTAAGCTTAATCTTGATGTTTTCATAGATATCAAGTTAATTTCACTGCGAAACACGTTATTTCGATGAATTTCATCGTTTCATGTATGTTTCGTGAAATAACCATGATTTAGCGAAGAATTAGCTTAATTTTGATGTTTTAATGGATAACTAGCTACTTTCACTGCGAAACACGTTATTTCGTCGAATTTCATCGTTTCTTGAATGTTTCGTGAAATAACCATTATTTAGCGAAGATTTGGCCTAATTTTCATGTTTTCGAAGATATCAAGCAACTTTAACTGCGAAACACGTTATTTCGTTGAATTTCATCGTTTCATGAATGTTTCGTGAAATAACCATGATTTAGCGAAGATTTAGCTTAATTTTGATGTTTTAATGGATTACAAGCTACTTTCTCTGCGAAACATGTTGTTTCGTTGAATTTCATCGGTTCATGAATGTTTCGCGAAATAATCATGATTTAGCGAAACTTTAGCTTAATTTTCATGTTTTCGTAGATATCAATCTACTTTCACTACGAAACACGTTATTTCATTGAATTCCATCGTTTCATGAATGTTTCGTGATATAACCATGATTTAGCGAAGATTTAGCTTCATTTTGACGTTTTCATGGATATCCAACTACTTACACTGCGAAACACGTTAAATCGTTTAATTTCATGGTTTCATGAACCTTTCGCGAAATAACCATGATTTAGCAAAGATTTAGCCTAATGTTGATGTTTCGTAGATTTGAAGCTACTTTCACTGCGAAACACGTTGTTTCGTTGAATTTCTCTGATTCATGTAAGTTTCGTGGAATATCCATTATTTAGCGAAGATTAAGCCTAATTTTCATGTTTTCGAAGATATCAAGCAACTCTCACTGCGAAACACGTTATTTCGTTGAATTTCATCGTTTCATGAATGTTTCTTGAAGTAACCATGATTAAGCGAAGATTTAGCTTAATTTTGATGTTTTAATGGATAACTAGCTACTTTCACTGCGAAACACGTTATTTCGGCGAATTTTATCGTTTCATGAATGTTTCGTGAAATAACCATTATTTAGCGAAGATTTAGATTAATTTTGATGTTTTAATGGATAACTTGCGACTTTCACTGCGAAACACGTTATTTAGTTGAATTTCATCGTTTCATGAATATTTCGTGAAATAACCATGTTCTAGCCAAGTTTTAGCTTAATTTTCATGTTTTCATAGATATCGTTCTACTTTCACCGCGGAACACGATATTTCGTTGAATTCCATCGCTTCATGATTGTTTCGTGAAATAACGATGATTTAGCGGAGATTTAGCTTAATATTGATGGTTTCAAGGATATCAAGCTACTTTCACTGCGGAACACGTTGTTTCGTGAATTTCACTGTTTCATGTA
>JAUCRC010000140.1:0-41975 GCA_032399595.1 Tetragonula carbonaria
CATCAATATTAAGCTTAATCTTCGCTAAAACATGGTTATTCCACGAAACATTCATGAAACGATGAAATTCAACGAAATAACGTGTTTCGCAGTGAAAGTAGCTAGATATCTATGAAAACATCAAAATTAAGCTAAATCTTCGCTAAATCATGGTTATTTCACGAAACATTCATGAAACGATGAAATTCATCGAAATAACGTGTTTCGCAGTGAAAGTACCGATATCTATGAGAACATCAAAATTAGGCTAAATCTTCGCTAAAACATGGTTATTTCACGAAACATTCATGAACAATGAAATTCAACGAAATAACGTGTTTCGCAGTGAAAGTAGCTAGATATTCATTAAAACATCAAAATTAAGCTAAATCTTCGCTAAATCATGGTTATTGCACGAAACATTCATGAAACGGTGAAATTCATCGAAATAACGTGTTTCGCAGTGAAAGTAGCTTGATATCAATGAAAACTTCAAAATTAAGCTAAATCTCTGCAAAATCATGGTTATTTCACGAAACATTCATGAAACGGTTAAATTCATCGAAATAACGTGATCTCAGTGGAAGTAGCTTGATATCTATGAATACCTCAAAATTAATCTAAATCTTCGCTAAAACATGGTTATTTCACGAAGCATTCATGAAACGATGAAATTCAACGAAATAACGTGTTTCGCAGTGAAAGTAGCTTGATATCTATGAAAACATCAAAATTAATCTAAATCTTCGCTAAAACATGGTTATTTCACGAAATATTCATGAAAAGATGAAATACATCGAAATAACGTGTTTCGCAGTGAAAGTACCTTGATATCTATGAGAACATCAAAATTAGGCTAAATCTTCGCTAAATCATGGTTATTTCACTAAACATTCATGAAATGTGAAATTCATCGAAATCACGTGTTTCGCAGTGAAAGTAGCTAGATATCCATGAAAACATCAAAATTAGGCTAAATCTTCGCTAAAACATGGTTATTTCACGAAACATTCATGAAAAGATGAAATTCATCGAAATAACGTGTTTCGCAGTGAAAGTAGCATATTATCTATGAAAACATCAATATTAAGCTTAATCTTCGCTAAAACATTGATATTCCTCGAAACATTCATGAAACGATGAAATTCAACGAAATAACGTGTTTCGCAGTGAAAGTAGCTTGCTATCTATGAAAACATCAAAATTAATCAAAATCTTCGCTAAAACATGGTTATTTCACGAAACATTCATGAAAAGATGAAATTCATCGAAATAACGTGTTTCGCAGTGAAGTAGCTTGATATCTATGAGAACATCAAAATTAGGCTAAATCTACGCTAAATAATGGTTATTTTACGGAACATTCATGAAACTATGAAATTCAACGAAATAACGAGTTTCGCAGTGAAAGTTGCTAGATATTCATTAAAACATCAAAATTAAGCTAAATCTTCGCCAAATCATGGTTATTGCACGAAACATTCATGAAACGGTGAAATTCATCGAAATAACGTGTTTCGCAGTGAAAGTAGCTTGATATCTATGAAAACATCAACATTAAGCTAAATCTCTGCAAAATCATGGTTATTTCACGAAACATTCATGAAACGGTTAAATTCATCGAAATAACGTGATCTCAGTGGAAGTAGCTTGATATCTATGAATACTTCAAAATTAATCTAAATCTTCGCTAAAACATGGTTATTTCACGAAGCATTCATGAAACGATGAAATTCAACGAAATAACGTGTTTCGCAGTGAAAGTAGCTTGATATCTATGAAAACATCAAAATTAATCTAAATCTTCGCTAAAACATGGTTATTTCACGAAATATTCATGAAAAGATGAAATACATCGAAATAACGTGTTTCGCAGTGAAAGTACCTTGATATCTATGAGAACATCAAAATTAGGCTAAATCTTCGCTAAATCATGGTTATTTCACTAAACATTCATGAAATGTGAAATTCATCGAAATCACGTGTTTCGCAGTGAAAGTAGCTAGATATCCATGAAAACATCAAAATTAGGCTAAATCTTCGCTAAATCATGGTTATTTCACGAAACATTCATGAAACGATGAAATTCAACGAAATAACGTGTTTCGCAGTGAAAGTAACAAGATATCTATGAAAGCATCGAAATTAAGCTAAATCTTCGCTAAATCATGGTTATTTCACGAAACATTCATGAAACGATGAAATTCATCGAAATAACGTGTTTCTCAGTGAAAGTAGCTTGATATCTATTAAAACATCAAAATTAAGCTAAATCTTCGCTAAATCATGGTTATTTCACTAAACATTATTGACACGGTGAAATTCATCGAAATAAAGTGTTTCGCAGTGAAAGTAGCTAGATCTCCATTAAAACATCAAAATTAAGCTAAATCTTCGCTAAATCATGGTTATTTCACGAAACATTCATGAAACGATGAAATTCAACGAAATAACGTGTCTCGCAGTGAAAGTAGCTAGATATCCAGTAAAACATCAAAATTAAGTTAAATCTTCGCTAAATCATGGTTATATCACGAAACATTCATGAAACGATATAATTCAACGAAATAACGTGTTTCGCAGTGAAAGTAACAAGATATATATGAAAGCATCAAAATTAAGCTAAATCTTCGCTAAATCATGGTTATTTCACGAAACATTCATGAAACGTTGAAATTCAACGAAATAACTTGTTTCGCAGTGAAAGTAACAAGATATGTATGAAAGCATCAAAATTAAGCTAAATCTTCGCTAACCCATGATTATTTCACGAAACATTGATGAAACGATGAAATTCATCGAAATAACGTGTTTCGCAATGAAAGTAGCTTGATATCTATGAAAACTTCAAAATTAAACAAAATCTTCGCTAAACCACGGTTATTTCACGAAACATTAATGAAACGGTGAAATTCATCGAAATAACGTGTTTCGCAGTGAAAGTTGCTTGATTTCCATGAAAACATCAAAATTAAGCTAAATCTTCGCTAAAACATGGTTATTTCACGAAACATTCATGAACAATGAAATTCAACGAAATAACGTGTTTCGCAGTGAAAGTAGCCAGATATTCATTAAAACATCAAAATTAAGCTAAATCTTCGCTTAATCATGGTTATTTCACGAAACATTCATGAAACGGTGAAATTCATTGAAATTACGTGTTTCGCAGTGAAAGTAGCTTGATATCTATGAAAACATCAAAATTAACCTAAATCTTCGCTAAATCACTGTTATTTCACGAAACATTCATGAAACGGTGAATTTCATCGAAATAACGTGTTTCGCAGTGAAAGTAGCTAGATGTCCATTAAAACATCAAAATTAAGCTAAATCTTCGCTAAATCATGGTTATTTCACGAAACATTCATGAAATTCGAAATACATCGAAATCACGTGTTTCGCAGTTTAAGTAGCATAATATCTATGAAAACATCAAAATTAAGCTAAATCTCCGCTAAATCATGGTTATTTCACGAAACGTTCATGAAACTATGAAATTCATCATCAATATTAAGCTTAATCTACGCTAAAACATGGTTATTCAACGAAACATTTATGAAACGGATGAAATTCAACGAAGTAACGTGTTTCGCAGTGAAAGTAGTGAGATATCCATGAAAACATCAAAATTGAGCTTAATCTTCGCTAAATCATGGTTATTTCACGAAACATTCATGAAACGATGAAATTCAACGAAATAACGTGTTTCGCAGTGAAAGTAGCAAGATATCTATGAAATATCAAAATTAAGCTAAATCTTCGCTAAATCATGGTTATTTCACGAAACATTCATGAAACGATGAAATTCATCGAAATAACTTGTTTCGGAGTGAAAGTAGCGTGATATTCATTAAATACTTAAGTTAACAAATTTTCGCTAAATCATGGTTATTGCACGAAACATTCATGAAACGGTGAAATTCATCGAAATAACGTGTTTCGCAGTGAAAGTAGCTTGATATCTATGAAAACATCAAAATTAATCTAAATCTCTGCAAAATCATGGTTATTTCACGAAACATTCATGAAACGGTTAAATTCATCGAAATAACGTGATCTCAGTGGAAGTAGCTTGATATCTATGAATACTTCAAAATTAATCTAAATCTTCGCTAAAACATGGTTATTTCACGAATCATTCATGAAACGATGAAATTCAACGAAATAACGTGTTTCGCAGTGAAAGTAGCTTGATATCTATGAAAACATCAAAATTAATCCAAATCTTCGCTAAATCATGGTTATTTCACGAAATATTCATGAAAAGATGAAATACATCGAAATAACGTGTTTCGCAGTGAAAGTACCTTGATATCTATGAGAACATCAAAATTAGGCTAAATCTTCGCTAAATCATGGTTATTTCACTAAACATTCATGAAATGTGAAATTCATCGAAATCACGTGTTTCGCAGTGAAAGTAGCTAGATATCCATGAAAACATCAAAATTAGGCTAAATCTTCGCTAAAACATGGTTATTTCACGAAACATTCATGAAAAGATGAAATTCATCGAAATAACGTGTTTCGCAGTGAAAGTAGCATATTATCTATGAAAACATCAATATTAAGCTTAATCTTCGCTAAAACATTGATATTCCTCGAAACATTCATGAAACGATGAAATTCAACGAAATAACGTGTTTCGCATTGAAAGTAGCTTGCTATCTATGAAAACATCAAAATTAATCAAAATCTTCGCTAAAACATGGTTATTTCACGAAACATTCATGAAAAGATGAAATTCATCGAATTAACGTGTTTCGCAGTGAAGTAGCTTGATATCTATGAGAACATCAAAATTAGGCTAAATCTACGCTAAATAATGGTTATTTTACGGAACATTCATGAAACTATGAAATTCAACGAAATAACGAGTTTCGCAGTGAAAGTTGCTAGATATTCATTAAAACATCAAAATTAAGCTAAATCTTCGCCAAATCATGGTTATTGCACGAAACATTCATGAAACGGTGAAATTCATCGAAATAACGTGTTTCGCAGTGAAAGTAGCTTGATATCTATGAAAACATCAACATTAAGTTAAATCTCTGCAAAATCATGGTTATTTCACGAAACATTCATGAAACGGTTAAATTCATCGAAATAACGTGATCTCAGTGGAAGTAGCTTGATATCTATGAATACTTCAAAATTAATCTAAATCTTCGCTAAAACATGGTTATTTCACGATTCATTCATGAAACGATGAAATTCAACGAAATAACGTGTTTCGTAGTGAAAGTAGCTTGATATCTATGAAAACATCAAAATTAATCTAAATCTTCGCTAAATCATGGTTATTTCACGAAATATTCATGAAAAGATGAAATACATCGAAATAACGTGTTTCGCAGTGAAAGTACCTTGATATCTATGAGAACATCAAAATTAGGCTAAATCTTCGCTAAATCATGGTTATTTCACTAAACATTCATGAAATGTGAAATTCATCGAAATCACGTGTTTCGCAGTGAAAGTAGCTAGATATCCATGAAAACATCAAAATTAGGCTAAATCTTCGCTAAATCATGGTTATTTCACGAAACTTTCATGAAACGATGAAATTCAACGAAATAACGTGTTTCGCAGTGAAAGTAACAAGATATCTATGAAAGCATCGAAATTAAGCTAAATCTTCGCTAAATCATGGTTATTTCACGAAACATTCATGAAACGATGAAATTCATCGAAATAACGTGTTTCTCAGTGAAAGTAGCTTGATATCTATTAAAACATCAAAATTAAGCTAAATCTTCGCTAAATAATGGTTATTTCACTAAACATTATTGACACGGTGAAATTCATCGAAATAAAGTGTTTCGCAGTGAAAGTAGCTAGATCTCCATTAAAACATCAAAATTAAGCTAAATCTTCGCTAAATCATGGTTATTTCACGAAACATTCATGAAACGATGAAATTCAACGAAATAACGTGTCTCGCAGTGAAAGTAGCTAGATATCCAGTAAAACATCAAAATTAAGTTAAATCTTCGCTAAATCATGGTTATATCACGAAACATTCATGAAACGATATAATTCAACGAAATAACGTGTTTCGCAGTGAAAGTAACAAGATATATATGAAAGCATCAAAATTAAGCTAAATCTTCGCTAAATCATGGTTATTTCACGAAACATTCACGAAACGTTGAAATTCAACGAAATAACTTGTTTCGCAGTGAAAGTAACAAGATATGTATGAAAGCATCAAAATTAAGCTAAATCTTCGCTAACCCATGATTATTTCACGAAACATTGATGAAACGATGAAATTCATCGAAATAACGTGTTTCGCAATGAAAGTAGCTTGATATCTATGAAAACTTCAAAATTAAACAAAATCTTCGCTAAACCACGGTTATTTCACGAAACATTAATGAAACGGTGAAATTCATCGAAATAACGTGTTTCGCAGTGAAAATTGCTTGATTTCCATGAAAACATCACAATTAAGCTAAATCTTCGCTAAAACATGGTTATTTCACGAAACATTCATGAACAATGAAATTCAACGAAATAACGTGTTTCGCAGTGAAAGTAGCCAGATATTCATTAAAACATCAAAATTAAGCTAAATCTTCGCTTAATCATGGTTATTTCACGAAACATTCATGAAACGGTGAAATTCATTGAAATTACGTGTTTCGCAGTGAAAGTAGCTTGATGTCTATGAAAACATCAAAATTAACCTAAATCTTCGCTAAATCACTGTTATTTCACGAAACATTCATGAAACGGTGAATTTCATCGAAATAACGTGTTTCGCAGTGAAAGTAGCTAGATGTCCATTAAAACATCAAAATTAAGCTAAATCTTCGCTAAATCATGGTTATTTCACGAAACATTCATGAAATTCGAAATACATCGAAATCACGTGTTTCGCAGTTTAAGTAGCATAATATCTATGAAAACATCAAAATTAAGCTAAATCTCCGCTAAATCATGGTTATTTCACGAAACGTTCATGAAACTATGAAATTCATCGAAATAACGTGTTTCGCAGTGAAAGTAGCTTGATATCTATGAAAACATCAAAATTAAGCTAAATCTTCGCTAAAACATGGTTATTTCACGAAACATTCATGAAACAATGAAATTCAACGAAATAACGTGTTTCGCAGTGAAAGTAGCTAGATATCCATTAAAACATCAAAATAAATCTAAATCTTCGCTAAATAATGGTTATCTCACGAAACGTTCATGAAACTATGAAATTCAACGAAAAAACGTGTTTCGCAGTGAAAGTAGCTTGATATCCATTAAAACATCAAAATTAAGCTAAATCTTCGCTAAATCATGGTTATTTCACGAAACATTCATGAAACGATGAAATTCAACGAAATAACGTGTTTCGCAGTGAAAGTAGCTAGATATCCATTAAAACATCAAAATTAAGCTTAATCTTCGCTAAAGCATGGTTATATCACGAAACATTCATGAAACGATAAAATTCAACGAAATAACGTGTTTCGCAGTGAAAATAACAAGATATCTATGAAAGCATCAAAATTAAGCTAAATCTTCGCTAAATCATGGTTATTTCACGAAACATTCATGAAACGATGAAATTCATCGAAATAACGTGTTTCGCAGTGAAAGTAGCTTGATATCTATTAAAACATCAAAATTATGCTAAATCTTCGCGAAAACATGGTTATTTCACGAAACATTCATGAAACAATGAAATTCAACGAAATAACGTGAGTCGCAGTGAAAGTAGCTATATATCCATTAAAACATCAAGATTAATCTAAATCTTCGCTAAATCATTGTTATTTCACGAAACATTCATGAAACGATGAAATTCAACGAAATAACGCGTCCCCAGCTAAAGAAACCGATATTGATGCGAATATTAAAATTAGCTAATTTCCGCTAAGAATGGTTATTTCACGGAACACTCATGAAACTATGAAATTCAACGAAATAACGAGTTTCGCAGTGAAAGTAGCTAGATATCCATGAAAACATCAAAATTACGCTAAATCTCCGCTGAATCATGTTTGTTTCACGAAACATTCATCATACGATGAAGTTCAGCGAAATATCGTGTTTCTCAGTGAAAGTAGCATAATATCCATTAAAACATCAAAATTAAGCTAAATCTTCGCTAAATCATTGTTATTTCACGAAACATTCATGAAACGATGAAATTCAACGAAATAATTTTTCTCGCATTGAAAGTAGCATGTTATCTATGAGTACATCAATATTAAGCTTAATCTACGGTAAAACATGGTTATTCAACGAAACATTCATGAAACGATGAAATTCAACGAAAAAACGTGTTTCGCAGTGAAAGAACCTAGATATCCATTAAAACATCAAAATTAAGCTAAATCTTCGCTAAATCATGATTATTTCACGAAACATTCATGAAACGATGAAAATCAACGAAATAACGTGTTTCGCAGTGAAAGTAACAAGATATCTATGAAAGCATCAAAATTACGCTAAATCTCCGCTGAATCATGTTTATTTCACGAAACATTTATCATACGATGAAATTCAACGAAATAACGTGTTTCGCAGAGAAAGTAGCAAGATATCTTTGAAAACATTAAAATTAAGCTAAATCTCCGCTAAATCATGGTTATTTCACGAAACATTCATGAAACGATGAAATTCAACGAAATAACGTATTTCGCAGTGAAAGTAGCTAGATATTCATTAAAACATCAAAATTAAGCTAAAGCTTCGCTAAATCATGGTAATTTCACGAAACATTCATGAAACGATGAAATTCATCGAAATAACGTGTTTCGCAGTGGAAGTAGCTTGATATCTATGAAAACATCAAAGTTAAGCTAAATCTTCGCTAAAACATGGTTATTTCACGAAACATTGATAAAACTATGAAATTCATCGAAATAACGTGTTTCGCATTGCAAGTAGCTCGATATCTATGAAAACATCAAAATTAAGCTAAATCTTCGCTAAACCACGGTTATTTCAAGAAACATTCATGAAATGGTGAAATTCATCGTAATAACGTGTTTCGCAGTGAAAGTAGCTTGATTTCTATGAAAACAACAAAATTAAGCTAAATCTTCGCTAAAACATGGTTATTTCACGAAACATTCATGAAACAATGAAAATTAACGAAATAACGTGTTTCGCAGTGAAAGTAGCTAGATATCCATTAAAACATCAAAATTAAGCTAAACCTTCGGTAAATCATGGTTATTTCACGAAACGTTCATTAAACGATGAAATTCAACGAAAAACGTGTTTCGCAGTGAAAGTAGCTAGATATCCATGAAAACATCAAAATTTAGCTAAATCTTCGCTAAATCATGGTTATTTCACGAAACATTCATGAAACGATGAAATTCATCGAAATAACGTGTCTCTCAGTGAAAGTAGATTGATATCTTTGAAAACATCAAAATTAAGCTACATCTTTGCTGAATTACGGTTATTTCACGAAACATTCATGAATGGGTGAAATTCATCGTAGTAACGTTTTTCGCAGTGAAAGTAGCATGTTATCTATGAAAACATCAAAATTAATCTAAATCTTCGCTAAAACATGGTTATTTCACGTAACATTAATGAAACATTGTAATTCAACGTAATAACGTGTTTCGCAGTGAAAGTAGCTAGATATTCCATAAAACATCAAAATTAAGCTAAATCTTCGCTAAATCATGGTTATTTCACGAATCATTCATGAAACAGAGAAATTCAACGAAATAACCTGTTTCGCAGTGAACGTAGCTAGATATCCATTAAAACATCCAAATTAAGATAAATCTTCGCTAAAACATGGTTAATTCACGAAATATTCATGAAATGCGAAATTCATCGAAATCTCGTGTTTCGCAGTGAAAGTAGCTAGATATCCATGAAAACATCAAAATTAGGCTAAATCTTCGCTAAATCATGGTTATTTCACGAATCATTCATGAAACGATGAAATTCAACGAAATAACGTAGTTCGCTGTGAAAGTAGCTAGATATTCATTAAAACATCCAAATTAAGCTAAATCTTCGCTAAAACATGGTTAATTCACTAAACATTCATGAAACGATGAAATTCAACGACATAACGGGTTTCGCAGTGCAAGTAGCTAGATATCCATGAAAACATCGAAATTACGCTAAATCTCCGCTGAATCACGTTTATTTCACGAAACATTCATCATACGATGAAATTCAGCGAAATATCGTGTTTCGCAAAGAAAGTAGCATAATATCTTTGAAAACATCAAAATTACGCTAAATCACCGCTGAATCATGATTATTTCACGAAACATTTATCATACGATGAAATTCAACGAAATAACGTGTTTCGCAGTGAAAGTAGCAGGATATCTATGAAAACATCAAAATTAAGCTAAATCTCCGCCAATGCGATTTCATGAAACATTCATGAAACGATGAAATTCAACGAAACAACGTACTTCGCAGTGAAAGTAGCTAGATATTCATTAAAACTTCAAAGTTAAGTGAAATCTTCGCTAAAACATGGTTAATTCACTAAACATTCATGAAACGATGAAATTCAACGACATAACGGGTTTCGCAGTGCAAGTAGCTAGATATCCATGAAAACATCAAAATTACGCTAAATCTCCGCTGAATCACGTTTATTTCACGAAACATTCATCATACGATGAAATTCAGCGAAATATCGTGTTCGCAATGAAAGTAGCATAATATCTTTGAAAACATCAAAATTACGCTAAATCACCGCTGAATCATGATTATTTCACGAAACATTTATCATACGATGAAATTCAACGAAATAACGTGTTTCGCAGTGAAAGTAGCAGGATATCTATGAAAACATCAAAATTAAGCTAAATCTCCGCTAAATCATGGTTATTTCACGAAACATTCATGAAACGATGAAATTCAACGAAATAACGTATTTCGCAGTGAAAGTAGCTAGATATTCATTAAAACTTCAAAATTAAGCTAAATCTTCGCTAAATCATGGTTATTTCACGAAACATTCATGAAACGATGAAATTCATCGAAATAACGTTTTTCGCAGTGAAAGTAGCATGTTATCTATGAAAACATCAAAATTAAGCTTAATCATCGCTAAAACATGGTTATTCCACGAAACATTCATGAAACGATGAAATTCAACGAAATAACGTGTTTCGCAGTGAAAGTAACAAGATATCTATGAAAGCATCAAAATTAAGCTAAATCCTCGCTAAATCATGGTTATTTCACGAAACATTCACGAAACGATGAAAGAACGTGTTTCGTAGTGAAAGTAGCTAGATATTCATTAAAACATCCAAATTAAGCTAAATCTTCGCTAAAACATTGTTATTTCACGAAACATTCATGAACCGATGAAATTCAACGAAATAACGAGTTTCGCAGTGAAAGTAGCTAGATGTCCATGAAAACACCAAAATTACGCTAAATCTCCGCTGAATCATGATTATTTCACGAAACATTCATCATACGATGAAATTCAGCGAAATATCGTATTTCGCAGTGAAAGTAGCAAAATATGTATGAAAACATCAAAATTACGCTAAATCTCCCCTGAATCATGTTTATTTCACGAAACATTTATCATACGATGAAATTCAACGAAATAACGTGTTTCGCAGAGAAAGTAGCAAGATATCTTTGAAAACATCAAAATTAATCTAAATCTTCGCTAAAACATGGTTATTTCACGTAACATTAATGAAACGATGTAATTCAACGAAATAACGTGTTTCGCAGTGAAAGTAGCTAGATATTCCTTAAAACATCAAAAAAAGCTAAATCTTCGCTAAATCATGGTTATTTCACGAAACCTTCATGAACCGTAGAAATTCAACGAAATAACGTGTTTCGCAGTGAAAGTAACAAGATAACTATGAAAGCATCAAAATTAAGCTAAATCTTCGCTAAATCATGGTAATTTCACGAAACATTCATGAAACGATGAAATTCATCGAAATAATGTTTTTCGCTGTGAAAGTAGCATGTTATGATGTATGGTTTATGATGTTAAAAATCTTCGCTAAAACATGGTTATTTCACGTAACATTAATGAAACGATGTAATTCAACGAAATAACGTGTTTCGCAGTGAAAGTAGCTAGATATTCCTTAAAACATCAAAATAAGCTAAATCTTCGCTAAATCATGGTTATTTCACGAAACCTTCATGAACCGTAGAAATTCAACGAAATAACGTGTTTCGCAGTGAAAGTAACAAGATATCTATGAAAGCATCAAAATTAAGCTAAATCTTCGCTAAATCATGGTAATTTCACGAAACATTCATGAAACGATGAAATTCATCGAAATAATGTTTTTCGCTGTGAAAGTAGCATGTTATCTATGAAAACATCAAAATTATTCTAAATCTTCGCTAAAACATGGTTATTTCACGTAACATTAATGAAACGATGTAATTCAACGAAATAACGTGTTTCGCAGTGAAAGTAGCTAGATATTCCTTAAAACATCAAAATTAAGCTAAATCTTCGCTAAATCATGGTTATTTCACGAAACATTCATGAAACGTTGAAATTCAACGAAATAACGTGTTTCGCAGTGAAAGTAACAAGATATCTATGAAAGCATCAAAATTAAGCTAAATCTTCGCTAAATCATGGTTATTTCACGAAACATACATGAAACGGTGATATTCATCGAAATAACGTGTTTCGCAGTGGAAGTAGCTTGATATCTATGAAAACATCAAAGTTAAGCTAAATCTTCGCTAAAACATGGTTATTTCACGAAACATTGATGAAACTATGAAATTCATCGAAATAACGTGTTTCGCATTGAAAGTAGCTTGATATCTATGAAAACATCAAAATTAAGCTAAATCTTCGCTAATCATCGTTATTTCACGAAACATTCATGAAACGATGAAATTCAACGAATAACGTGTTTCGCAGTGAAAGTAGCAAGATATATGAAAACATCAAAATTAAGCTAAATCTTCGCTAAATCATGGTTATTTCACGAAACATTCATGAAACGATGAAATTCATCGTAATAACGTGTTTCGCAGTGAGAGTAGCTTGATATCTATGAAAACATCAAAATCTAAAACATGGTTATTTCACGAAACATTGATGAAACTATGAAATTCATCGAAATAACGTGTTTCGCATTGAAAGTAGCTTGATATCTATGAAAACATCAAAATTAAGCTAAATCTTCGCTAAACCACGGTTATTTCACGAAACATTCATGTAATGGTGAAATTCATCGTAATGACGTGTTTCGCAGTGAAAGTAGCTTGATTTCTAAGAAAACAACAAAATTAAGCTAAATCTTCGCTAAAACATGGTTATTTCACGAAACATTCATGAAACGATGAAATTCAACGAAATAATTTTTTTGCATTGAAAGTAGCATGTTATCTATGAGAACATCAATATTAAGCTTAATCTTCGCTAAAACATGGTTATTCAACGAAACATTCATGAACCGATGAAATTCAACGAAAAAACGTGTTTCGCAGTGAAAGTAGCTAGATATCCATTAAAACATCAAAATTAAGCTAAATCTTCGCTAAATCATGGTAATTTCACGAAACATTCATGAAACAATGAAATTAATCGAAATAACGTGTTTCGCAGTGGAAGTAGCTTGATATCTATGAAAACATCAAAGTTAAGCTAAATCTTCGCTAAAACATGGTTATTTCACGAAACATTGATGAAACTATGCAATTCATCGAAATAACGTGTTTCGCATTGCAAGTAGCTCGATATCTATGAAAACATCAAAATTAAGCTAAATATTCGCTAAACCACGGTTATTTCAAGAAACATTCATGAAATGGTGAAATTCATCGTAATAACGTGTTTCGCAGTGAAAGTAGCTTGATTTCTATGAAAACAACAAAATTAAGCTAAATCTTCGCTAAAACATGGTTATTTCACGAAACATTCATGAAACTATGAAAATCAACGAAATAACGTGTTTCGCAGTGAAAGTAGCTAGATATCCATTAAAACATCAAAATTAAGCTAAACCTTCGCTAAATCATGGTTATTTCACGAAACGTTCATTAAACGATGAAATTCAAAGAAATAACGTGTTTCGCAGTAAAAGTAGCAAGAGATATATGAAAGCATCAAAATTAAGCTAAATCTTCGCTAAATCATGGTTATTTCATGAAACATTCATGAAACGATGAAATTCATCGTAATAACGTGTTTCGCAGTGAGAGTAGCTTGATATCTATGAAAACATCAAAATTAAGCTAAATTTTCGCTAAAACATGGTTATTTTACGAAATATTCATGAAACGATGAAATTCAAAGAAATAACGTGTTTCGCAGTGAAAGTAGCAAGATATCCATGAAAACATCAAAATTAGGCTAAATCGCCGCAAAATCATGGTTATTTCATGAAATATTCATGAAATGCGAAATTCATCGAAATCTCGTGTTTCGCAGTGAAAGTAGCTAGATACCCATGAAAACATCAAAATTAGGCTAAATCTTCGCTAAATCATGGTTATTTCACGAAACATTCATGAAACAAAGAAATTCAACGAAATAACGTGTTTCGCAGTGAAAGTAGCTTGATATCCATGAAAACATCAAAATTAATCTAAATCTTCGCTAAAACATGGTTATTTCACGAAACATTCATGAAACAAAGAAATTCAACGAAATAACGTGTTTCGCAGTGAAAGTAGCTAGATATCTATGAAAACATCAAAATTAAACAAAATCTTCGCTAAACCACGGTTATTTCACGAAACATTTATGAAACGGTGAAATTAATCGAAATAACGTGTATCGCAGTGAAAGTAGCTTGATATCCATGAAAACATCAAAATTAATCTAAATCTTCGCTAAAACATGGTTATTTCACGAAACATTCATGAAACAAAGAAATTCAACGAAATAACGTGTTTCGCAGTGAAAGTAGCTAGATATCTATGAAAACATCAAAATTAAACAAAATCTTCGCAAAACCACGGTTATTTCACGAAACATTTATGAAACGGTGAAATTAATCGAAAAAACGTGTTTCGCAGTGAAAGTAGCTTGATTTCCATGAAAACATCAAAATTAATCTAAATCTTCGCTAAAACATGGTTATTTCACGAATCATTCATGAAACGATGAAATTCAACGAAATAACGTAGTTCGCTGTGAAAGTAGCTAGATATTCATTAAAACATCCAAATTAAGCTAAATCTTCGCTAAAAAATGGTTAATTCACTAAACATTCATGAAACGATGAAATTCAACGACATAACGGGTTTCGCAGTGCAAGTAGCTAGATATCCATGACAACATCAAAATTACGCTAAATCTCCGCTGAATCACGTTTATTTCACGAAACATTCATCATAAGATGAAATTCAGCGAAATATCGTGTTTCGCAATGAAAGTAGCATAATATCTTTGAAAACATCAAAATTACGCTAAATCACCGCTGAATCATGATTATTTCACGAAATATTTATCATACGATGAAATTCAACGAAATAACGTGTTTCGCAGTGAAAGTAGCAGGATATCTATGAAAACATCAAAATTAAGCTAAATCTCCGCTAAATCATGGTTATAACACGAAACATTCATGAAACGATGAAATTCAACGAAATAACGTATTTCGCAGTGAAAGTAGCTAGATATTCATTAAAACTTCAAAATTAAGCTGAATCTTCGCTAAAACATGGTTATTTCACGAAACATTCATGAAACGATGAAATTCAACGAAATAACGAGTTTCGCAGTGAAAGTAGCTAGATATCCATGAAAACATCAAAATTACGCTAAATCTCCGCTGAATCATGTTTATTTCACGAAACATTCATGAAACGATGAAATTCAACGAAATAACGTGTTTCGCAGTGAAAGTAACAAGATACCTATGAAAGCATCAAAATTAAGCTCAATCTTCGCTAAATCATAGTTATTTCACGAATCATTCATGAAACGATGAAATTCATCGAAATAACGTTTTTCGCAGTGAAAGTAGCATGTTATCTATGAGAACATCAATATTAAGCTTAATCTACGCTAAAACATGGTTATTCAACGAAACATTCATGAAACGATGAAATTCAACGAAAAAACGTGTTTCGCAGTGAAAGTAGCTAGATATCCATTAAAACATCAAAATTAAGCTAAATCTTCGCTAAATCATGATTATTTCACGAAACATTCATGAAACGATGAAATTCAACGAAATAACGTGTTTCGCAGTGAAAGTAACAAGATGTCTATGAAAGCATCAAAATTACGCTAAATCTCCGCTGAATCATGTTTATTTCACGAAACATTTATCATACGATGAAATTCAACGAAATAACGTTTTTCGCAGTGATAGTAGCATGTTATCTATGAAAACATCAATATTAAGCTTAATCTTCGCTAAAACATTGATATTCCTCGAAACATTCATGAAACGATGAAATTCAACGAAATAACGTGTTTCGCAGTGAAAGTAGCTTGCTATCTATGAAAACATCAAAATTAATCAAAATCTTCGCTAAAACATGGTTATTTCACGAAACATTCAAGAAAAGATGAAATTCATCGAAATAACGTGTTTCGCAGTGAAGTAGCTTGATATCTATGAGAACATCAAAATTAGGCTAAATCTTCGCTACATAATGGTTATTTCACGGAACATTCATGAAACTATGAAATTCAACGATATAACGAGTTTCGCAGTGAGAGTAGCTAGATATTCATTAAAACATCAAAATTAAGCTAAATCTTCGCTAAATCATGGTTATTGCACGAAACATTCATGAAACGGTGAAATTCATCGAAATAACGTGTTTCGCAGTGAAAGTAGCTTGATATCAATGAAAACTTCAAAATTAAGCTAAATCTCTGCAAAATCATGGTTATTTCACGAAACATTCATGAAACGGTTAAATTCATCGAAATAACGTGATCTCAGTGGAAGTAGCTTGATATCTATGAATACCTCAAAATTAATCTAAATCTTCGCTAAAACATGGTTATTTCACGAAGCATTCATGAAACGATGAAATTCAACGAAATAACGTGTTTCGCAGTGAAAGTAGCTTGATATCTATGAAAACATCAAAATTAATCTAAATCTTCGCTAAAACATGGTTATTTCACGAAATATTCATGAAAAGATGAAATACATCGAAATAACGTGTTTCGCAGTGAAAGTACCTTGATATCTATGAGAACATCAAAATTAGGCTAAATCTTCGCTAAATCATGGTTATTTCACTAAACATTCATGAAATGTGAAATTCATCGAAATCACGTGTTTCGCAGTGAAAGTAGCTTGATATCAATGAAAACATCATAATTAATCTAAATCTTCGCTAAAACATGGTAATTTCACGAAACATTCATGAAACGATGAAATTCATCGAAATAACGTGTTTCGCAGTGAAAGTAGCTTGATATCTACGAAAACATCAAAATTATGCTAAAACTTCGCTAAATCATGGTTATTTCACGAAACATTCATGAAACGATGAAATTCATCGAAATAACGTGTTTCGCAGTGAAAGTAGCTTGCTATCTATGAAAACATCAAAATTAATCAAAATCTTCGCTAAAACATGGTTATTTCACGAAACATTCATGAAAAGATGAAATTCATCGAAATAACGTGTTTCGCAGTGAAGTAGCTTGATATCTATGAGAACATCAAAATTAGGCTAAATCTACGCTAAATAATGGTTATTTTACGGAACATTCATGAAACTATGAAATTCAACGAAATAACGAGTTTCGCAGAGAAAGTTGCTAGATATTCATTAAAACATCAAAATTAAGCTAAATCTTCGCCAAATCATGGTTATTGCACGAAACATTCATGAAACGGTGAAATTCATCGAAATAACGTGTTTCGCAGTGAAAGTAGCTTGATATCTATGAAAACATCAACATTAAGTTAAATCTCTGCAAAATCATGGTTATTTCACGAAACATTCATGAAACGGTTAAATTCATCGAAATAACGTGATCTCAGTGGAAGTAGCTTGATATCTATGAATACTTCAAAATTAATCTAAATCTTCGCTAAATCATGGTTATTTCACGAAACATTCATGAAACGATGAAATTCAACGAAATAACGTGTTTCGCAGTGAAAGTAACAAGATATCTATGAAAGCATCGAAATTAAGCTAAATCTTCGCTAAATCTTGGTTATTTCACGAAACATTCATGAAACGATGAAATTCATCGAAATAACGTGTTTCTCAGTGAAAGTAGCTTGATATCTATTAAAACATCAAAATTAAGCTAAATCTTCGCTAAATCATGGTTATTTCACTAAACATTATTGACACGGTGAAATTCATCGAAATAAAGTGTTTCGCAGTGAAAGTAGCTAGATCTCCATTAAAACATCAAAATTAAGCTAAATCTTCGCTAAATCATGGTTATTTCACGAAACATTCATGAAACGATGAAATTCAACGAAATAACGTGTCTCGCAGTGAAAGTAGCTAGATATCCAGTAAAACATCAAAATTAAGTTAAATCTTCGCTAAATCATGGTTATATCACGAAACATTCATGAAACGATAAAATTCAACGAAATAACGTGTTTCGCAGTGAAAGTAACAAGATATATATGAAAGCATCAAAATTAAGCTAAATCTTCGCTAAATCATGGTTATTTCACGAAACATTCACGAAACGTTGAAATTCAACGAAATAACTTGTTTCGCAGCGAAAGTAACAAGATATGTATGAAAGCATCAAAATTAAGCTAAATCTTCGCTAACCCATGGTTATTTCACGAAACATTGATGAAACGATGAAATTCATCGAAATAACGTGTTTCGCAATGAAAGTAGCTTGATATCTATGAAAACTTCAAAATTAAACAAAATCTTCGCTAAACCACGGTTATTTCACGAAACATTAATGAAACGGTGAAGTTCATCGAAATAACGTGTTTCGCAGTGAAAGTTGCTTGATTTCCATGAAAACATCAAAATTAAGCTAAATCTTCGCTAAAACATGGTTATTTCACGAAACATTCATGAACAATGAAATTCAACGAAATAACGTGTTTCGCAGTGAAAGTAGCCAGATATTCATTAAAACATCAAAATTAAGCTAAATCTTCGCTTAATCATGGTTATACCACGAAACATTCATGAAACGGTGAAATTCATTGAAATTACGTGTTTCGCAGTGAAAGTAGCTTGATGTCTATGAAAACATCAAAATTAACCTAAATCTTCGCTAAATCACTGTTATTTCACGAAACATTCATGAAACGGTGAATTTCATCGAAATAACGTGTTTCGCAGTGAAAGTAGCTAGATGTCCATTAAAACATCAAAATTAAGCTAAATCTACGCTAAATCATGGTAATTTCACGAAACATTCATGAAATTCGAAATACATCGAAATCACGTGTTTCGCAGTTTAAGTAGCATAATATCTATGAAAACATCAAAATTAAGCTAAATCTCCGCTAAATCATGGTTATTTCACGAAACGTTCATGAAACTATGAAATTCATCGAAATAACGTGTTTCGCAGTGAAAGTAGCTTGATATCTATGAAAACATCAAAATTAAGCTAAATCTTCGCTAAAACATGGTTATTTCACGAAACATTCATGAAACAATGAAATTCAACGAAATAACGTGTTTCGCAGTGAAAGTTCCTAGATATCCATTAAAACATCAAAATTAATCTAAATCTTCGCTAAATAATGGTTATCTCACGAAACGTTCATGAAACTATGAAATTCAACGAAAAAACGTGTTTCGCAGTGAAAGTAGCTTGATATCCATTAAAACAGCAAAATTAAGCTAAATCTTCGCTAAATCATGGTTATTTCACGAAACATTCATGAAAAGATGAAATTCAACGAAATAACGTGTTTCGCAGTGAAAGTAGCTAGATATCCATTAAAACATCAAAATTAAGCTTAATCTTCGCTAAAACATGGTTATATCACGAAACATTCATGAAACGATAAAATTCAACGAAATAACGTGTTTCGCAGTGAAAATAACAAGATATCTATGAAAGCATCAAAATTAAGCTAAATCTTCGCTAAATCATGGTTATTTCACGAAACATTCATGAAACGATGAAATTCATCGAAATAACGTGTTTCGCAGTGAAAGTAGCTTGATATCTATTAAAACATCAAAATTAAGCTAAATCTTCGCGAAAACATGGTTATTTCACGAAACATTCATGAAACAATGAAATTCAACGAAATAACGTGAGTCGCAGTGAAAGTTGCTATATATCCATTAAAACATCAAGATTAATCTAAATCTTCGCTAAATCATTGTTATTTCACGAAACATTCATGAAACGATGAAATTCAACGAAATAATTTTTTTCGCATTGAAAGTAGCATGTTATCTATGAAAACATCAATATTAAGCTTAATCTTCGCTAAAACATGGTTATTCCACGAAACATTCATGAAACGATGAAATTCAACGAAATAACGTGTTTCGCAGTGAAAGTAGCTTGATATCTATGAGAACATCAAAATTAGGCTAAATCTTCGCTAAATAATGGTTATTTCACGGAACACTCATGAAACTATGAAATTCAACGAAATAACGAGTTTCGCAGTGAAAGTAGCTAGATATCCATGAAAACATCAAAATTACGCTAAATCTCCGCTGAATCATGTTTGTTTCACGAAACATTCATCATACGATGAAATTCAGCGAAATATCGTGTTTCTCAGTGAAAGTAGCATAATATCCATTAAAACATCAAAATTAAGCTAAATCTTCGCTAAATCATTGTTATTTCACGAAACATTCATGAAACGATGAAATTCAACGAAATAATTTTTTTCGCATTGAAAGTAGCATGTTATCTATGAGAACATCAATATTAAGCTTAATCTACGCTAAAACATGGTTATTCAACGAAACATTCATGAAACGATGAAATTCAACGAAAAAACGTGTTTCGCAGTGAAAGTAGCTAGATATCCATTAAAACATCAAAATTAAGCTAAATCTTCGCTAAATCATGATTATTTCACGAAACATTCATGAAACGATGAAATTCAACGAAATAACGTGTTTCGCAGTGAAAGTAACAAGATATCTATGAAAGCATCAAAATTACGCTAAATCTCCGCTGAATCATGTTTATTTCACGAAACAATTATCATACGATGAAATTCAACGAAATAACGTGTTTCGCAGAGAAAGTAGCAAGATATCTTTGAAAACATTAAAATTAAGCTAAATCTCCGCTAAATCATGGTTATTTCACGAAACATTCTTGAATCGATGAAATTCAACGAAATAACGTATTTCGCAGTGAAAGTAGCTAGATATTCATTAAAACATCAAAATTAAGCTAAATCTTCGCTAAATCATGGTAATTTCACGAAACATTCATGAAACGATGAAATTCATCGAAATAACGTGTTTCGCAGTGGAAGTAGCTTGATATCTATGAAAACATCAAAGTTAAGCTAAATCTTCGCTAAAACATGGTTATTTCACGAAACATTGATGAAACTATGCAATTCATCGAAATAACGTGTTTCGCATTGCAAGTAGCTCGATATCTATGAAAACATCAAAATTAAGCTAAATATTCGCTAAACCACGGTTATTTCAAGAAACATTCATGAAATGGTGAAATTCATCGTAATAACGTGTTTCGCAGTGAAAGTAGCTTGATTTCTATGAAAACAACAAAATTAAGCTAAATCTTCGCTAAAACATGGTTATTTCACGAAACATTCATGAAACAATGAAAATTAACGAAATAACGTGTTTCGCAGTGAAAGTAGCTAGATATCCATTAAAACATCAAAATTAAGCTAAACCTTCGGTAAATCATGGTTATTTCACGAAACGTTCATTAAACGATGAAATTCAACGAAAAACGTGTTTCGCAGTGAAAGTAGCTAGATATCCATGAAAACATCAAAATTTAGCTAAATCTTCGCTAAATCATGGTTATTTCACGAAACATTCATGAAACGATGAAATTCATCGAAATAACGTGTCTCTCAGTGAAAGTAGATTGATATCTTTGAAAACATCAAAATTAAGCTACATCTTTGCTGAATTACGGTTATTTCACGAAACATTCATGAATGGGTGAAATTCATCGTAGTAACGTTTTTCGCAGTGAAAGTAGCATGTTATCTATGAAAACATCAAAATTAATCTAAATCTTCGCTAAAACATGGTTATTTCACGTAACATTAATGAAACATTGTAATTCAACGTAATAACGTGTTTCGCAGTGAAAGTAGCTAGATATTCCATAAAACATCAAAATTAAGCTAAATCTTCGCTAAATCATGGTTATTTCACGAATCATTCATGAAACAGAGAAATTCAACGAAATAACCTGTTTCGCAGTGAACGTAGCTAGATATCCATTAAAACATCCAAATTAAGATAAATCTTCGCTAAAACATGGTTAATTCACGAAATATTCATGAAATGCGAAATTCATCGAAATCTCGTGTTTCGCAGTGAAAGTAGCTAGATATCCATGAAAACATCAAAATTAGGCTAAATCTTCGCTAAATCATGGTTATTTCACGAATCATTCATGAAACGATGAAATTCAACGAAATAACGTAGTTCGCTGTGAAAGTAGCTAGATATTCATTAAAACATCCAAATTAAGCTAAATCTTCGCTAAAACATGGTTAATTCACTAAACATTCATGAAACGATGAAATTCAACGACATAACGGGTTTCGCAGTGCAAGTAGCTAGATATCCATGAAAACATCAAAATTACGCTAAATCTCCGCTGAATCACGTTTATTTCACGAAACATTCATCATACGATGAAATTCAGCGAAATATCGTGTTTCGCAAAGAAAGTAGCATAATATCTTTGAAAACATCAAAATTACGCTAAATCACCGCTGAATCATGATTATTTCACGAAACATTTATCATACGATGAAATTCAACGAAATAACGTGTTTCGCAGTGAAAGTAGCAGGATATCTATGAAAACATCAAAATTAAGCTAAATCTCCGCTAAATCATGGTTATTTCACGAAACATTCATGAAACGATGAAATTCAACGAAATAACGTATTTCGCAGTGAAAGTAGCTAGATATTCATTAAAACTTCAAAATTAAGCTGAATCTTCGCTAAAACATGGTTATTTCACGAAACATTCATGAAACGATGAAATTCAACGAAATAACGAGTTTCGCAGTGAAAGTAGCTAGATATCCATGAAAACATCAAAATTACGCTAAATCTCCGCTGAATCATGTTTATTTCACGAAACATTCATGAAACGATGTAATTCATCGAAATAACGTTTTTCGCAGTGAAAGTAGCATGTTATCTATGAAAACATCAAAATTAAGCTTAATCATCGCTAAAACATGGTTATTCCACGAAACATTCATGAAACGATGAAATTCAACGAAATAACGTGTTTCGCAGTGAAAGTTACAAGATATCTATGAAAGCATCAAAATTAAGCTAAATCCTCGCTAAATCATGGTTATTTCACGAAACATTCACGAAACGATGAAAGAACGTGTTTCGTAGTGAAAGTAGCTAGATATTCATTAAAACATCCAAATTAAGCTAAATCTTCGCTAAAACATTGTTATTTCACGAAACATTCATGAACCGATGAAATTCAAAGAAATAACGAGTTTCGCAGTGAAAGTAGCTAGATATCCATGAAAACACCAAAATTACGCTAAATCTCCGCTGAATCATGATTATTTCACGAAACATTCATCATACGATGAAATTCAGCGAAATATCGTATTTCGCAGTGAAAGTAGCAAAATATGTATGAAAACATCAAAATTACGCTAAATCTCCCCTGAATCATGTTTATTTCACGAAACATTTATCATACGATGAAATTCAACGAAATAACGTGTTTCGCAGAGAAAGTAGCAAGATATCTTTGAAAACATCAAAATTAATCTAAATCTTCGCTAAAACATGGTTATTTCACGTAACATTAATGAAACGATGTAATTCAACGAAATAACGTGTTTCGCAGTGAAAGTAGCTAGATATTCCTTAAAACATCAAAATTAAGCTAAATCTTCGCTAAATCATGGTTATTTCACGAAACCTTCATGAACCGTAGAAATTCAACGAAATAACGTGTTTCGCAGTGAAAGTAACAAGATATCTATGAAAGCATCAAAATTAAGCTAAATCTTCGCTAAATCATGGTAATTTCACGAAACATTCATGAAACGATGAAATTCATCGAAATAATGTTTTTCGCTGTGAAAGTAGCATGTTATCTATGAAAACATCAAAATTAATCTAAATCTTCGCTAAAACATGGTTATTTCACGTAACATTAATGAAACGATGTAATTCAACGAAATAACGTGTTTCGCAGTGAAAGTAGCTAGATATTCCTTAAAACATCAAAAAAAGCTAAATCTTCGCTAAATCATGGTTATTTCACGAAACCTTCATGAACCGTAGAAATTCAACGAAATAACGTGTTTCGCAGTGAAAGTAACAAGATATCTATGAAAGCATCAAAATTAAGCTAAATCTTCGCTAAATCATGGTAATTTCACGAAACATTCATGAAACGATGAAATTCATCGAAATAATGTTTTTCGCTGTGAAAGTAGCATGTTATCTATGAAAACATCAAAATTAATCTAAATCTTCGCTAAAACATGGTTATTTCACGTAGCATTAATGAAACGATGTAATTCAACGAAATAACGTGTTTCGCAGTGAAAGTAGCTAGATATTCCTTAAAACATCAAAATTAAGCTAAATCTTCGCTAAATCATGGTTATTTCACGAAACCTTCATGAACCGTAGAAATTCAACGAAATAACGTGTTTCGCAGTGAAAGTAACAAGATATCTATGAAAGCATCAAAATTAAGCTAAATCTTCTCTAAATCATGGTTATTTCACGACACATACATGAAACGGTGATATTCATCGAAATAACGTGTTTCGCAGTGGAAGTAGCTTGATATCTATGAAAACATCAAAGTTAAGCTAAATCTTCGTAAGCTAAATTTTCGCTAAAACATGGTTATTTCACGAAACATTCATGAAACGATGAAATTCAACGAAATAACGTGTTTCGCAGTGAAAGTAGCAAGATATCTATGAAAACATCAAAATTAAGCTAAATCGCCGCAAAATCATGGTTATTTCACGAAATATTCATGAAATGCGAAATTCATCGAAATCTCGTGTTTCGCAGTGAAAGTAGCTAGATATCCATGAAAACATCAAAAATAGGCTAAATCTTCGCTAAATCATGGTTATTTCACGAATCATTCATGAAACGATGAAATTCAACGAGATAACGAGTTTCGCAGTGAAAGTAGCTAGATATCCATGAAAACATCAAAATTTAGCTAAATCTTCGCTAAATCATGGTTATTTCACGAAACATTCATGAAACGATGAAATTCATCGAAATAACGTGTCTCTCAGTGAAAGTAGATTGATATCTTTGAAAACATCAAAATTAAGCTACATCTTTGCTGAATTACGGTTATTTCACCAAACATTCATGAAACGGTGAAATTCATCGTAGTAACGTTTTACGCAGTGAAAGTAGCATGTTATCTATGAAAACATCAAAATTAATCTAAATCTTCGCTAAAACATGGTTATTTCACGTAACATTAATGAAACATTGTAATTCAACGTAATAACGTGTTTCGCAGTGAAAGTAGCTAGATATTCCATAAAACATCAAAATTAAGCTAAATCTTCGCTAAATCATGGTTATTTCACGAAACATTCATGAAACGGTGAAATTGATCGAAATTAAGTGTTTCGCAGTGAAAGTAGCAAAATATCTATGAAAACATCAAAATTAAGCTAAATCTTCGCTAAATCACTGTTATTTCACGAAACGTACATTAAACGATGAAATTCAACGAAATAACGTGTTTCGCAGTGAAAGTAGCAAGAGATCTATGAAAGCATCAAAATTAAGCCAAATCTTCGCTAAATCATGGTTATTTCACGAATCATTCATGAAACGATGAAATTCATCGTAATAACGTGTTTCGCAGTGAGAGTAGCTAAATATCTATGAAAACATCAAAATTAAGCTAAATCTTCGCTAAAACATGGTTATTTCACGAAACATTAATGAAACGATGAAATGCAACGAAATAACGTGTTTCGCAGTGAAAGTAGCAAGATATCTATGAAAACATCAAAATTAAGCTAAATCGCCGCAAAATCATGGGTATTTCATGAAATATTCATGAAATGCGAAATTCATCGAAATCTCGTGTTTCGCAGTGAAAGTAGCTAGATACCCATGAAAACATCAAAATTAGGCTAAATCTTCGCTAAATCATGGTTATTTCACGAAACATTCATGAAACAAAGAAATTCAACGAAATAACGTGTTTCGCAGTGAAAGTAGCTTGATATCCATGAAAACATCAAAATTAATCTAAATCTTCGCTAAAACATGGTTATTTCACGAAACATTCATGAAACAAAGAAATTCAACGAAATAACGTGTTTCGCAGTGAAAGTAGCTAGATATCTATGAAAACTAACGTGTTTCGCAGTGAAAGTAGCTAGATATCTATGAAAACATCAAAATTAAACAAAATCTACGCAAAACCACGGTTATTTCACGAAACATTTATGAAACGGTGAAATTAATCGAAAAAACGTGTTTCGCAGTGAAAGTAGCTTGATTTCCATGAAAACATCAAAATTAATCTAAATCTTCGCTAAAACATGGTTATTTCACGAATCATTCATGAAACGATGAAATTCAACGAAATAACGTAGTTCGCTGTGAAAGTAGCTAGATATTCATTAAAACATCCAAATTAAGCTAAATCTACGCTAAAAAATGGTTAATTCACTAAACATTCATGAAACGATGAAATTCAACGACATAACGGGTTTCGCAGTGCAAGTAGCTAGATATCCATGACAACATCAAAATTACGCTAAATCTCCGCTGAATCACGTTTATTTCACGAAACATTCATCATAAGATGAAATTCAGCGAAATATCGTGTTTCGCAATGAAAGTAGCATAATATCTTTGAAAACATCAAAATTACGCTAAATCACCGCTGAATCATGATTATTTCACGAAATATTTATCATACGATGAAATTCAACGAAATAACGTGTTTCGCAGTGAAAGTAGCAGGATATCTATGAAAACATCAAAATTAAGCTAAATCTCCGCTAAATCATGGTTATAACACGAAACATTCATGAAACGAAGAAATTCAACGAAATAACGTATTTCGCAGTGAAAGTAGCTAGATATTCATTAAAACTTCAAAATTAAGCTGAATCTTCGCTAAAACATGGTTATTTCACGAAACATTCATGAAACGATGGAATTCAACGAAATAACGTGTTTCGCAGTGAAAGTAGCTGGATATCCATGAAAACATCAAAATTACGCTAAATCTCCGCTGAATCTTGTTTATTTCACGAAACATTCATGAAACGATGAAATTCATCGAAATAACGTGTTTCGCAGTGAAAGTAGCATGTTATCTATGAAAACATCAAAATTAAGCTTAATCCTCGCTAAAACATGGTTATTCCACGAAACATTCATGAAACGATGAAATTCAACGAAATAACGTGTTTCGCAGTGAAAGTAACAAGATATCTATGAAAGCATCAAAATTAAGCTAAATCCTCGCTAAATCATGGTTATTTCACGAAACATTCACGAAACGATGAAAGAACGTGTTTCGTAGTGAAAGTAGCTAGATATTCATTAAAACATCCAAATTAAGCTAAATCTTCTCTAAAACATTGTTATTTCACGAAACATTCATGAACCGATGAAATTCAACGAAATAACGAGTTTCGCAGTGAAAGTAGCTAGATGTCCATGAAAACACCAAAATTACGCTAAATCTCCGCTGAATCATGATTATTTCACGAAACATTCATCATACGATGAAATTCAGCGAAATATCGTATTTCGCAGTGAAAGTAGCAAAATATGTATGAAAACATCAAAATTACGCTAAATCTCCGCTGAATCATGTTTATTTCACGAAACATTTATCATACTATGAAATTCAACGAAATAACGTGTTTCGCAGTGAAAGTAGCTTGATATCTATGAAAACATCAAAATTAAGCTAAATCTTCGCTAAATCATTGTTATTTCACGAAACATTGATGAAACGATGAAATTTATCGAAGAATGGATCCAGTGAAAGTAGCTTGATATCTATGAAAACATCAAAGTCAAAGCCAAAATCTTTGCTAATTCACGGTTATTTCACGAAACATTCATGAAACAATGAAATTCATCGAAATAACGTTTTCGCAGTGAAAGTAGCTTGATATCGATGAAAACATCAAAATTAATCCAAAACTTCGCTAAAACATGGTAATTTCAATGAAACATTCATGAAACGATGTAATCTAACGAAATAACGTGTTTCGCGCAGCCAAAGTAGCCACACATTCTTTAAAACATCAAAATTAAACTAAATCTTCGCTAAATCAAGGCTATTTCATGAAACATTTATGAAATGGTGAAATTTAAATGAAATAACGTTTTCGCAATGAAAGTAGTCGATAAACATATGAAGATTTAAATTAAATCAAAATCTTCGCTAATACATGGTTATTTCACGAAACATTCATGAAACGATGTAATTCAACGAAATAACGTGTTTCGCAGTGAAAGTAGCTAGATATTCATTAAAACATCAAAATTAAGCTAAATCTGCGCTAAGACATGGTTATTTCACGAAACATTCATGAAATGATGAAATTCAACGAAATAACGTGATTCGCAGTGAAAGTAACACGATATCTATGAAGCATCAAAATTAAGCTAAATCGTCGCTAAATCATGGTTATTTCACGAAACATTCATGAAACGATGAAATTGAACGAAATAACGTGTTTCGCAGTGAAAGTAACAAGATATCTGTGAAAGCATCAAAATTAAGCTAAATCTTCGCTAAATCATGGTTATTTCACGAAATATTGATGAAACGATGAAATTCATCGAAATAACGTGTTTCGCAGTGAAAGTAGCTTGATATCTATGAAAACATCATATTTAAGCTAAATCATCGCTAAATCACGGTTATTTCACGAAACATTCATGAAACGATGAAATTCAACGAAATAACGTGTTTCGCAGTGAAAGTAACAAGATATCTATGAAAGCATCAAAATTAAGCTAAATCTTCGCTAAAACATGGTTATTTCACGAAACATTTATGAAACGATGAAATTCAACGAAATAACGTGTTTCGCAGTGAAATTAGCAAGAGATCTATGAAAACAACAAAATTAAGCTAAATCTCCGCTAAATCATGGTTATTTCACGAAACATTCATGAAACGATGAAATTCAACGAAATAACGTGTTTCGCAGTGAAAGTAGCAAGATATCCATTAAAACATCAAAATTAAGCTTAATCGTCGCTAAATCATGGTTATTTCACGAAACATTCATGATACGATGAAACTCATCGAAATAACGTTTTTCGCAGTGAAAGTGGCTTGATATCTATGGAAACATCAAAATTAAGCTAAATCTTCGCTAAAACATGGTTATTTCACGAAACATTTATGAAACGATGAAATTCAACGAAATAACGTGTTTCGCAGTGAAATTAGCAAGAGATCTATGAAAACAACAAAATTAAGCTAAATCTCCGCTAAATCATGGTTATTTCACGAAACATTCATGTAAATGTGAGAATTCTCGAAATAACGTGTTTCGCAGTGAAAGTAGCTTGATATCTATGAATACATCGAAATTAAGCCAAAATCTTTGCTAATCATGGTTATTTCACGGAACATTCATGAAACGGTGAAATTCATCGAAAGAACGTGTTTCGCAGTGAAAGTAGCTTGATATCTCTGAAAACATCAAAATTAAGCTAAATCTTCGCTAAAACATGGTTATTTCACGAAACATCCATGAAACAATGAAATTCAACGGAATAACGTGTTTCGCAGTGAAAGTAGCTAGATATCCATTAAAACATCAAAATTAAGCTAAATCTTCGCTAAATCATGGTAATTTCACGAAACATTCATGAAACGATGAAATTCATCGAAAATGGATGTTTCTCGCAGTGAAAGTAGCACGTCATCTATAAAAACATCATAATTAAGCTTAATCTTTGCTAAAACATGGTTATTCACGAAACATTCATGAAACGACGAAAATCCAATGAACAACGTGTTTCGCAGTGAAAGTAACAGATATTATGACATTTAAAATTAAGCTAATTCTTCGCTAAATCATGGTTATTTCACGAAACATTCATGAAACGCTGAAATTCAACGAAATAACGTGTTTCGCACTGAAAGTAATAAGATATCTATGAAAGCATCAAAATTAAGCTAAATCTTCGCTAAATCATGGTTATTTCGCGAAACATTGATGAAACGATGAAATTCTTCGAAATAACGTGTTTCGCAATGAAAGAAGCTTGATATCTATGAAAACATCAAAATTAAACAAAATCTTCGCTAAACCACGGTTATTTCACGAAACATTCATGAAACGGTGAAATTCATCTAAATGACGTTTTTCGCAGTGAAAGTAGCATGTTATTTATGAAAACATCAAAATTAAGCTTAAACTTCGCTAAAACATGGTTATTCCACGAAACATTCATGAAACGATGAAATTCAACGAAATAACGTGTTTCGCAGTGAAAGTAACAAGATATCTATGAAGAATCAAAATTAAGCTAATTCTTCGCTAAATCATTGTAATTTCACGAAACATTCATGAAACGATGAAATTCAACGAAATAACGTGTTACGCAGTGAAAGTAACAAGATATCTTTGAAGCATCAAAATTAAGCTAATTCTTCGCTAAATCATTGTAATTTCACGAAACATTCATGAAACGATGAAATTCAACGATATAACGTGTTTCGCAGTGAAAGTAACAAGATATCTATGTAGCATCAAAATTAAGCTAAATCTTCGCTAAATCATGGTTATTTCACGAAACATTCATGAAACAATGAAATTCAACGAAATAACGTGTTTCGCAGTGAAAGTAGCTATATATTCTTTAAAACATCAAAATTAAGCTAAATCTGCGCTAAATCACGGTTATTTCACGAAACATTCATGAAATGGTGAAATTCGTCGAAATAACTTGTTTCGCAGTGAAAGTAGATTGATATCTATGAATACATCATAATTAAGCTAAATCTTCGCTAAAACATGGTTATTTCACGAAACATTCATGAAACAATGAAATTCAACGAAATAACGAGTTTCGCAGTGAAAGTTGCTAGATATCCATTAAAACATCAAAATTAAGCTAAATCTTCGCTAAATCATGGTTATTTCACGAAACATTCATGAAACGGTGAAATTCGTCGAAATAACGTTTTTCGCAGAGAAAGTAGCTTGATATCTCTGAAAACACCAAAATTAAGCTAAATCTTCGCTAAAACATGGTTATTTCACGAAACATTCATGAAACAATGAAATTCAACGAAATAACGTGTTTCGCAGTGAAAGTAGCTAGATATCCATTAAAACATCAAAATTAAGCAAAATCTTCGCTAAATCATGGTAATTTCACGCAGCATTCATGAAACGATGAAATTCATCGAAATGACGTTTTTTGCAGTGAAAGTAGCATGTTATCTATGAAAACGTCAAAATTAAGCTTAATCTTCGCTAAAACATGGTTATTCCACGAAACATTCATGAAACGATGAAATTCAACGAAATAACGTGTTTCGCAGTGAAAGTAACAAGATATCTATGAAGCATCAAAATTAAGCTATATCTTCGCTAGATCATGGTTATTTCACGAAACATTCATGAAACGATGAAATTCAACGAAATAACGTGTTTCGCAGTGAAAGTAACAAGATATCTATGAAAGCATCAAAATTAAGCTAAATCTTCGCTAAATCATGGTTATTTCACGAAACATTCATGAAACGATGAAATTCATCGAAATAACGTGTTTCGCAGTGTAAGTAGCTTGATATCTATGAAAACATCAAAATTAAGCTAAATCTTCGCTAAATCACGGTTATTTCACGAAACATTCATGAAACAATGACATTCAACCAAACAACGTGTTTCGCAGTGAAAGTAGCTAGATATACATTAAAACATCAAAATCTTCGCTAAATCATGGTAATTTCACGAAACATTCATGAAACGATGAAATTCACCGTAATGACGTTTTTCGCAGCGAAAGTAGCATGTTATCCATGAAAACATCAATATTAAGCTAAGTCTTCGCAAAACAGGGTTATTCCACGAAACATTCATGAAACGATGAAATTCATCGAAATAACGTGTTTCGCAGTGAAAGTAGCTAGATATCCATGAAAACATCAAAATTAAGCTAAATCTTCGCTAAAACATGGTTATTCCACGAAACATTCATGAAACGATGAAATTCAACGAATAACGTGTTTCGCAGTGAAAGTAGCATGATATCTATGAAAACATCAAAATTAAGCTAAATCTTCGCTAAAACATGGGTATTTCACGAAACATTCATGAAACGATGAAATTCAACGAAATAACGTGTTTCGCAGTGAAAGTATATCTACGAAAGCATCAAAATTAAGCTAAATCTTCGCTAAATCATGGTTATTTCACGAAACATTCATGAAACGATGAAATTCATCGAAATTTGTTGTAGCTGAAAGTAGCTGATATCTATGAAAACATCAAAATTAATCTAAATCTCGCTAAAACATGGTTATTCCACGAAACATTCATGAAACGATGAAATTCAACGAATAACGTGTTTCGCAGTGAAGTAGCTTGATATCTATGAAAGCATCAAAATTCAAAATTAAGCTAAATTTTCGCTAAAACATGGTTATTTTACGAAATATTCATGAAACGATGAAATTCAAAGAAATAACGTGTTTCGCAGTGAAAGTAGCAAGATATCCATGAAAACATCAAAATTAGGCTAAATCTTCTCAAAATCATGGTTATTTCACGAAATATTCATGAAATGCGAAATTCATCGAATTCTCGTGTTTCGCAGTGAAAGTAGCTAGATATCCATGAAAACATCAAAATTAGGCTAAATCTTCTCTAAATCATGGTTATTTCACCAATCATTCATGAAACGATGAAATTCAACGAGATAACGAGTTTCGCAGTGAAAGTAGCTAGATATCCATGAAAACATCAAAATTTAGCTAAATCTTCGCTAAATCATGGTTATTTCACGAAACATTCATGAAACGATGAAATTCATCGAAATAACGTGTCTCTCAGTGAAAGTAGATTGATATCTTTGAAAACATCAAAATTAAGCTACATCTTTGCTGAATTACGGTTATTTCACCAAACATTCATGAAACGGTGAAATTCATCGTAGTAACGTTTTTCGCAGTGAAAGTAGCATGTTATCTATGAAAACATCAAAATTAATCTAAATCTTCGCTAAAACATGGTTATTTCACGTAACATTAATGAAACGATGTAATTCAACGAAATAACGTGTTTCGCAGTGAAAGTAGCTAGATATTCCATAAAACATCAAAATTAAGCTAAATCTTCGCTAAATCATGGTTATTTCACGAAACATTCATGAAACGGTGAAATTGATCGAAATTAAGTGTTTCGCAGTGAAAGTAGCAAAATATCTATGAAAACATCAAAATTAAGCTAAATCTCGGCTAAATCATGGTTATTTCACGAAACATTCATGAAACGATGAAATTCAACGTAATAACGTATTTCGCAGTGAAAGTAGCTAGATATTCGTTTAAACATCAAAGTTAAGCTAAATTTTCGCTAAATCACTGTTATTTCACGAAACGTTCATTAAACGATGAAATTCAACGAAATAACGTGTTTCGCAGTGAAAGTAGCAAGAGATGTATGAAAGCATCAAAATTAAGCTAAATCTTCGCTAAAACATGGTTATTTCACGAAACATTAATGAAACGATGAAATGCAACGAAATAACGTGTTTCGCAGTGAAAGTAGCAAGATATCTATGAAAACATCAAAATTAAGCTAAATCGCCGCAAAATCATGGGTATTTCATGAAATATTCATGAAATGCGTAATTCATCGAAATCTCGTGTTTCGCAGTGAAAGTAGCTAGATACCCATGAAAACATCAAAATTAGGCTAAATCTTCGCTAAATCATGGTTATTTCACGAAACATTCATGAAACAAAGAAATTCAACGAAATAACGTGTTTCGCAGTGAAAGTAGCTTGATATCCATGAAAACATCAAAATTAATCTAAATCTTCGCTAAAACATGGTTATTTCACGAAACATTCATGAAACAAAGAAATTCAACGAAATAACGTGTTTCGCAGTGAAAGTAGCTAGATATCTATGAAAACATCAAAATTAAACAAAATCTTCGCTAAACCACGGTTATTTCACGAAACATTTATGAAACGGTGAAATTAATCGAAATAACGTGTTTCGCAGTGAAAGTAGCTTGATATCCATGAAAACATCAAAATTAATCTAAATCTTCGCTAAAACATGGTTATTTCACGAAACATTCATGAAACAAAGAAATTCAACGAAATAACGTGTTTCGCAGTGAAAGTAGCTAGATATCTATGAAAACATCAAAATTAAACAAAATCTACGCAAAACCACGGTTATTTCACGAAACATTTATGAAACGGTGAAATTAATCGAAAAAACGTGTTTCGCAGTGAAAGTAGCTTGATTTCCATGAAAACATCAAAATTAATCTAAATCTTCGCTAAAACATGGTTATTTCACGAATCATTCATGAAACGATGAAATTCAACGAAATAACGTAGTTCGCTGTGAAAGTAGCTAGATATTCATTAAAACATCCAAATTAAGCTAAATCTACGCTAAAAAATGGTTAATTCACTAAACATTCATGAAACGATGAAATTCAACGACATAACGGGTTTCGCAGTGCAAGTAGCTAGATATCCATGACAACATCAAAATTACGCTAAATCTCCGCTGAATCACGTTTATTTCACGAAACATTCATCATAAGATGAAATTCAGCGAAATATCGTGTTTCGCAATGAAAGTAGCATAATATCTTTGAAAACATCAAAATTACGCTAAATCACCGCTGAATCATGATTATTTCACGAAATATTTATCATACGATGAAATTCAACGAAATAACGTGTTTCGCAGTGAAAGTAGCAGGATATCTATGAAAACATCAAAATTAAGCTAAATCTCCGCTAAATCATGGTTATAACACGAAACATTCATGAAACGAAGAAATTCAACGAAATAACGTATTTCGCAGTGAAAGTAGCTAGATATTCATTAAAACTTCAAAATTAAGCTGAATCTTCGCTAAAACATGGTTATTTCACGAAACATTCATGAAACGATGAAATTCAACGAAATAACGAGTTTCGCAGTGAAAGTAGCTAGATATCCATGAAAACATCAAAATTACGCTAAATCTCCGCTGAATCATGTTTATTTCACGAAACATTCATGAAACGATGAAATTCATCGAAATAACGTTTTCGCAGTGAAAGTAGCATGTTATCTATGAAAACATCAAAATTAAGCTTAATCATCGCTAAAACATGGTTATTCCACGAAACATTCATGAAACGATGAAATTCAACGAAATAACGTGTTTCGCAGTGAAAGTAACAAGATATCTATGAAAGCATCAAAATTAAGCTAAATCCTCGCTAAATCATGGTTATTTCACGAAACATTCACGAAACGATGAAAGAACGTGTTTCGTAGTGAAAGTAGCTAGATATTCATTAAAACATCCAAATTAAGCTAAATCTTCGCTAAAACATTGTTATTTCACGAAACATTCATGAACCGATGAAATTCAACGAAATAACGAGTTTCGCAGTGAAAGTAGCTAGATGTCCATGAAAACACCAAAATTACGCTAAATCTCCGCTGAATCATGATTATTTCACGAAACATTCATCATACGATGAAATTCAGCGAAATATCGTATTTCGCAGTGAAAGTAGCAAAATATGTATGAAAACATCAAAATTACGCTAAATCTCCGCTGAATCATGTTTATTTCACGAACAGTCATGAACGGATGAAATTCAACCAAATAACGTGTTTCGCAGTGAAAGTAATAGACATTGATGAAAGCATCAAAATTAAGCTAAATCTTCGCTGCATCATAGTTATTTCACGAAACATTGACGAAACGGTGAAATTCATCGAAACAATGATTTCGCAGTGAAGAGCTTGACATTGATGAAAACATCAAAATTAAGCTAAATCTTCGCTAATTCACGGTTATTTCACGAAACATTCATGAAACAATGAAATTCATCGAAATAACGTTTTTCGCAGTGAAAGTAGCTTGATATCTATGAAAACATCAAAATTAATCTAAATCTTCGCTAAAACATGGTATTTCACGAAACATTCATGAAACGATGTAATTCAACGAAATAACGTGTTTCGTAGTGAAAGTAGCTAGATATTCATTAAAACATCAAAATTAAACTAAATCTTCGCTAAATCAGGGTTATTTCACGAAACATTCATGAAATGGTGAAATTCAACGAAATAACGTTTTTCGCAATGAAAGTAGCTTGATATATATGAAAACATCAAAATTAATCAAAATCTTCGCTAATACATGGTTATTTCACGAAACATTCATGAAACGATGTAATTCAACGAAATAACGTGTTTCGCAGTGAAAGTAGCTAGATATTCATTAAAACATCAAAATTAAGCTAAATCTGCGCTAAATCATGGTTATTTCACGAAACATTCATGAAATGATGAAATTCAACGAAATAACGTGTTTCGCAGTGAAAGTAACACGATATCTATGAAGCATCAAAATTAAGCTAAATCGTCGCTAAATCATGGTTATTTCACGAAACATTCATGAAACGATGAAATTGAACGAAATAACGTGTTTCGCAGTGAAAGTAACAAGATATCTGTGAAAGCATCAAAATTAAGCTAAATCTTCGCTAAATCATGGTTATTTCACGAAACATTGATGAAACGATGAAATTTTATCGAAATAACGTGTCCCTAAGCCAAGTAGTTGATATCTATGAAAACATCAATATTGAAGCTAAATCATCGCTAAATTATGGTTATTTCACGAAACATTCATGAAATAATGAAGTTTAACGAAATAACGTGTTTCGCAGTGAAAGTAACAAGATATCTATGAAAGCATCAAAATTAAGCTAAATCTTCGCTAAAACATGGTCATTTCACGAAACATTCATGAAACGATGAAATTCAACGAAATAACGTGTTTCGCAGTGAAAGTAGCAAGATATCTATGAATACAATAAAATTAAGTGAAATCTCCGCAAAATCATGGTTATTTCACGAAACATTTATGAAATGTGAAATTTATTGAAATTACGTGTTTAGCAGTGTAAGTGGCATAATATCTTGATGAAAACATCAAAATCAAGCGAAATCTCCGGATAAATCATGGTTATTTCACGAAACATTCATGAAACAATGAAATTCAAACCAATAACGTTTTTCGCAGCGAAAAGTAAGTTGATACCTATGAAAACATCAAAATTAATCTAAATCTTCGCTAAAACATGGTTATTTCACGTACATTCATGAAACGACGAATTCCAGAACGAAATATCGTGTTTCGTAAGTGAAGAGCGTAAGATCATTAAAACATCAAAATTAAGCTAAATCTTCGCCAAAACATGGTAATTTCACGAAACATTCATGAAACGATGAAATTCATCGAAATGACGTTTTTCGCAGTGAAAGTAGCACGTTATCTATGAAAACATCATAATTAAGTTAATCCTCGTGAAAACATGGTTATTCCACGAAATATTCATGAAACGATGAAATTCAACGAAATAACGTGTTTCGCAGTGAAAGTAACAAGATATCTATGAAGCATCAAAATTAAGCTAATTCTTCGCTAAATCATGGTTATTTCACGAAACATTCATGAAACCCTGAAATTCAACGAAATAACGTGTTTCGCAGTGAAAGTAACAAGATATCTATGAAAGCATCAAAATTAAGCTAAATCTTCGCTAAATCATGGTTATTTCGCGAAACATTGATGAAACGATGAAATTCTTCGAAATAACGTGTTTCGCAATGAAAGAAGCTTGATATCAATGAAAACATCAAAATTAAACAAAATCTTCGCTAAACCACGGTTATTTCACGAAACATTCATGAAACGGTGAAATTCATCTAAATGACGTTTTTCGCAGTGAAAGTAGCATGTTATTTATGAAAACATCAAAATTAAGCTTAAACTTCGCTAAAACATGGTTATTCCACGAAACATTCATGAAACGATGAAATTCAACGAAATAACGTGTTTCGCAGTGAAAGTAACAAGATATCTATGAAGAATCAAAATTAAGCTAATTCTTCGCTAAATCATTGTAATTTCACGAAACATTCATGAAACGATGAAATTCAACGAAATAACGTGTTTCGCAGTGAAAGTAACAAGATATCTTTGAAGCATCAAAATTAAGCTAATTCTTCGCTAAATCATTGTAATTTCACGAAACATTCATGAAACGATGAAATTCAACGAAATAACGTGTTTCGCAGTGAAAGTAACAAGATATCTATGAAGCATCAAAATTAAGCTAAATCTTCGCTAAATCATGGTTATTTCACGAAACATTCATGAAACAATGAAATTCAACGAAATAACGTGTTTCGCAGTGAAAGTAGCTATATATTCTTTAAAACATCAAAATTAAGCTAAATCTGCGCTAAATCACGGTTATTTCACGAAACATTCATGAAATGGTGAAATTCGTCGAAATAACTTGTTTCGCAGTGAAAGTAGATTGATATCTATGAATACATCATAATTAAGCTAAATCTTCGCTAAAACATGGTTATTTCACGAAACATTCATGAAACAATGAAATTCAACGAAATAACGAGTTTCGCAGTGAAAATTGCGTGATATCCATTAAAACATCAAAATTAAGCTAAATCTTCGCTAAATCATGGTAATTTCACGAAACATTCATGAAACAATGAAATTCTTCGAAATAACGTGTTTCGCAGTGAGAGTAGCTTGATATCTATGAAAACACAAAAATTAAGCTAAATCTTCGCTAAAACATGGTTATTTCACGAAACATTCATGAAACAATGAAATTCAACGAAATAACGTGTTTCGCAGTGAAAGTAACAAGATATCTATGAAAGCATCAAAATTAAGCTAAATCTTCGCTAAATCATGGTAATTTCACGAAACATTCATGAAACGATGAAATCCATCGAAATGATGTTTTCGCAGTGAAAGTAGCATGTTATCTATGAAAACGTCAAAATTAAGCTTAATCTTCGCTAAAACATGGTTATTCCACGAAACATTCATGAAACGATGAAATTCAACGAAATAACGTGTTTCGCAGTGAAAGTAACAAGATATCTATGAAGAATCAAAATTAAGCTAATTCTTCGCTAAATCATTGTAATTTCACGAAACATTCATGAAACGATGAAATTCAACGAAATAACGTGTTTCGCAGTGAAAGTAACAAGATATCTTTGAAAGCATCAAAATTAAGCTAAATCTTCGCTGAATCATGGTTATTTCACGAAACATTGATGAAACGATGAAATTCAACGTAATAACGTGTTTCGCAGTGAAAGTAACAAGATATCTATGAAGCATCAAAATTAAGCTAAATCTTCGCTAAATCATGGTTATTTCACGAAACATTCATGAAACAATGAAATTCAACGAAATAACGTGTTTCGCAGTGAAAGTAGCTATATATTCTTTAAAACATCAAAATTAAGCTAAATCTGCGCTAAATCACGGTTATTTCACGAAACATTCATGAAATGGTGAAATTCGTCGAAATAACGTGTTTCGCAGTGAAAGTAGATTGATATCTATGAATACATCATAATTAAGCTAAATCTTCGCTAAAACATGGTTATTTCACGAAACATTCATGAAACAATGAAATTCAACGAAATAACGTGTTTCGCAGTGAAAGTTGCTAGATATCCATTAAAACATCAAAATTAAGCAAAATCTTCGCTAAATCATGGTTATTTCACGAAACATTCATGAAACGGTGAAATTCGTCGAAATAACGTGTTTCGCAGAGAAAGTAGCTTGATATCTCTGAAAACACCAAAATTAAGCTAAATCTTCGCTAAAACATGGTTATTTCACGAAACATTCATGAAACAATGAAATTCAACGAAATAACGTGTTTCGCAGTGAAAGTAGCTAGATATCCATTAAAACATCAAAATTAAGCTAAATCTTCGCTAAATCATGGTAATTTCACGAAACATTCATGAAACGATGAAATTCATCGAAATGACGTTTTTCGCAGTGAAAGTAGCATGTTATCTATGAAAACATCAAAATTAAGCTTAATCTTCGCTAAAACATGGTTATTCCACGAAACATTCATGAAACGATGAAATTCAACGAAATAACGTGTTTCGCAGTGAAAGTAACAAGATATCTATGAAGCATCAAAATTAAGCTATATCTTCGCTAGATCATGGTTATTTCACGAAACATTCATGAAACGATGAAATTCAACGAAATAACGTGTTTCGCAGTGAAAGTAACAAGATATCTATGAAAGCATCAAAATTAAGCTAAATCTTCGCTAAATCATGGTTATTTCACGAAACATTGATGAAACGATGAAATTCATCGAAATAACGTGTTTCGCAGTGAAAGTAGCTTGATATCTATGAAAACATCAAAATTAAGCTAAATCTTCGCTAAATCACGGTTATTTCACGAAACATTCATGAAACAATGACATTCAACCAAACAACGTGTTTCGCAGTGAAAGTAGCTAGATATACATTAAAACATCAAAATCTTCGCTAAATCATGGTAATTTCACGAAACATTCATGAAACGATGAAATTCACCGTAATGACGTTTTTCGCAGCGAAAGTAGCATGTTATCCATGAAAACATCAAAATTAAGCTTAATCTCCGCTAAATCATGGTTATTCCACGAAACATTCATGAAACGATGAAATTCATCGAAATAACGTGTTTCGCATTGAAAGTAGCTTGATATCCATGAAAACATCAAAATTAATCTAAATCTTCGCTAAAACATGGTTATTCCACGAAACATTCATGAAACGATGAAATTCAACGAATAACGTGTTTCGCAGTGAAAGTAGCATGTTATCTATGAAAACATCAAAATTAAGCTTAATCTTCGCTAAAACATGGTTATTCCACGAAACATTCATGAAACGATGAAATTCAACGAAATAACGTGTTTCGCAGTGAAAGTAACAAGATATCTACGAAAGCATCAAAATTAAGCTAAATCTTCGCTAAATCATGGTTATTTCACGAAACATTCATGAAACGATGAAATTCATCGAAATGCCGTTTTTCGCAGTGAAAGTAGCATGTTATCTATGAAAACATCAAAATTAAATTTAATCTTCGCTAAAACATGGTTATTCCACGAAACATTCATGAAACGATGAAATTCAATGAAATAACGTGTTTCGCAGTGAAAGTAGCAAGATATCTATGAAGCATCAAAGTTAAGCTAAATCTTCGCTAAATCATGGTTATTTCACGAAACATTCATGAAACGATGAAATTCAACGAAATAACGTGTTTCGCAGTGAAAGTAACAAGATATCTATGAGAGCATCAAAATTAAGCTAAATCTTCGCTAAATCATGGTTATTTCACGAAACATTCATGAAACGATGAAATTCATCGAAATAACGTGTTTCGCAGTGAAAGTAGCTTGATATCTATGAAAACATCAAAATTAAGCTAAATCTTCGCTAAATCACGGTTATTTCACGAAACATTCATGAAACAATGAAATTCAACGAAATAACGTATTTCGCAGTGAAAGTAACAAGATATCAATGAAAGCATCATAATTAAGCTAAATCTTCGCTAAAACATGGTTATTTCACGAAACATTCATGAAACGATGAAATTCAACGAAATAACGTGTTTCGCAGTGAAAGTAGCAAGTATCTATGAAAACAACAAAATTAAGCTAAATCTTCGCTAAATCATGGTTATATCACGAAACATTGATGAAACGATGAAATTCATCGAAATAACGTGTTTCGCAGTGAAAGTAGCTTGATATCTATGAAAACATCA